>VKOC01021444.1:0-44975 GCA_009364415.1 Spea multiplicata
CACTATAACTCACCCATACACCACCCTGCCTCCTCCCCCCTCCCCATACACCGCTCTGCCTCTATACCCGTACCCCTGACAGCCAGCATCCTCGCAGCACTCCGTTCAGTGTAACATTTCCCTTTTTATGGGCTGTTCCAATACATCGAGTTTGCTCAGATTTTAGAATAGATTTGTTGTATTAATTACAGTCACCGATAAGCTGATGTTTCAGTCTTGGGCATTATTACACGTACGTTCCCCAACATCAATTAACATGAGGTTTATATCCTTTTCACATTACACATCACTACAGCAAGTCGTTCTTCCGCCACACATTTGTTTTTGTTTATGATGCCTTTGACTGGATGCACTTTAAAGTCCGCACGTCAACTTCAAAATCGCCATCCAAAACACGCACAACAGATGAAGCCTTGGGAGGTCTCCACAGCTCATCGAGCGTCCCATAAAGAACCGGGCAAAGCATTATCTCACACAAAGATACACCGATCCCTCCGTGCCCTGTAGCACCGCGTGGCCACCCGTCTCCACCGGAACAGAAAAGGCTGGCACAGAGTCCTCGGATTTAATAAAACTCGGCAACAAAAACTTCAGAATGGAGAGAAAAGAGTCGGGTGCGGAGAATCCCTACCGTAAGCTCATCGCTCGTCACTTACGCAATGTATTTAATAAAACCGCTTTGACAGATTTAAACACTATATGTCTGCGGCAAAAAGTGGGAGAGGAGCCTAATTAAAATACAGCACCTGGCGATGAAGTACAGATCGCACGCGGCACCGGAAGGCATTAGTAGGTATTAAGCGTGTATTTTATAAATAATAATTATAATATTAGAGTGGCTGATACTCAAGCAAGGTCTTCCCATTCCGACACGTGTCCTCGTTATATCGTTCCTGTTTTCTTCTAAGAAACACAAAATGCAGGTTCTTCCTCTCAGGTAAGTTCATGGACTAGCCCTCCAGCAGAGGCGGTAGGTATTAAGCACAAACAGTTAGCAAAATGCTAACTATTCATTATAAGGTTTTTCTTTGACCTATGTTATTATTATATATGTTATAAATTTATGTTCTTGACATTGCTCTCTGGTCCGAGCCGGAGGCAGGAGCACCGCAAGGACAGCCCGACAGCTCATCAAGCTCATTAAAAGTTCATTGCTTTCTCGAAGACCGTTGTGCGGTAAACGGGAACTTGTGTGGGAATCTGCACGAGTCTTAAGAGATGAAGCTGCATCTAAGACCTGAATCACACAAGGCTTTTGTGGGTATGGACCTCTCGCAGTGAACGTCCATGGTGTCTACTGTGACGGGACCGACCTGTACCCCGACTGGGTACTCCCGCCAAACGTTGCTTCCTCCTCCCGGGACACCAACAAGTAACCCCTTCAGCGCCGGGCAGAACCAGCGTTGTAGATAGAAGGAGGGACGTCGCTGCACCGAAGCCGCATTGGCACTGTGGCTATCCGAAGCTTAGCTACACAGCGTGGCTATAACCCACCCCAAACATCAGGCAACACTCATGTTGAGGTGAAAGCAGGACTCATTTATTAAAGCCGAATACAGAGGTATATATACACATATCACATGATCTAATTACCATGGCAGGAAGGAAGTAATTAGATCAAATCCTGCAACACAATATCCGGGGGAAGGACAGGATGTCACGAGACATAAATAATTACATTAACTGGGGACGTAGACGTGGAATGACGATAGACATATAATTGGCTTGAGACAGACAATGGCCAGGACACAGGGATAACAGGAGCTCACAGGGTTAACAGCTACCTGTTATGTAATTGATAATTAGGTATGCAGCAGTGACACCTAGTCATACCTACAGGGGTCTTAAGACAAGGGCTAACTCACACAATAACAGGGGAAACACTTCACACCTATACAATTAACAATACAAAGACAATCTTCCTCCTACCACAGAATGTCCAGCTGACGTTACAGTTTTGAGACTCTGAGTGCTAAAACATGGAGAACATCAGCAGAAACTGAACCCCTGTATCCACACGCAGAAGTCTCTACAAGGCCTGGCCCCATAGTCGATAGGGAGGAGGCTGGCTCTCAGGCCTCTCCAGGGGCCCCAGTGATGGAGGGTTCTGTCACACATCTCCCCCTTACAAATAGGACTGACACAGGAGTAAACCCCAAACGGGTTGACTCCGTAGTCAGTTAGTTCACTTAGCCCATCAATGCCCTCCTGAAACTGGTGCCCCAAATAATCTGCCCCTCCAAGAGCAGTACTCCCCCGCCCAACCTCTCCAGAAAAATATAACTGCCGGTGTAGAGAAGTGCCTACAGCACCTTCTCTCTGGAATCTTCCCAGTCGCTGGGGAGTGATGATGCCTGCATCTTCTCCCTGGTGCTCCTGTTGCCGCTGTGGTGATGGGTTGGCAGCGCCATCTCCCAGGTCATCTGTCTGCCGATGGGGAGGAGGGACGACACCCTCGGCTCCCTGAACTGGGATCTGCGGCTGGGAAGAGAGGACAGGTTCCTCCACTTCCGAATCTGTGAGCTGCTGCTGGGGAGACTGGCCAGCTGCGCCATCTCCTGTGCGCTCACTTGGCCACTGGGGAGGGATGCCATCTCCACCCCTTCCTTGATGCTCCTTCTGCCGCTGGGAACATGGGCCGGCTGCGCCGTCTCCCGGTTCATCCGTCAGCCGCTGGGGAGGAGGGATGACACTGCCAGCTCCCAGAGTTGTGAGGTGCCGATGGGGAGACTGGCAGGCTGCGCCATCTCCTGGACACTCACCCACCCGCTGAGGAGTGATGCCACCTGCATCCCCTCCCTGGTTCTCCATCTGCCGCTGGGGAGATGAGCCGACTGCGCTGTCTCCTGGGTCATCCAACAGCCGCTGGGGAGGAGGGACGGTACCCTCCACTCCCAAGTCATCCTTCAGCCGCTGGGGAGGAGGGACGACACCCTCAGCTCCCTCAGCTGGGATCTGCCGCTGGGGAGGGAGAACAAGTTCCTCCGCTCCCAGAGTTGTGAGCTGCCGCTGGGAAGACTGGCCAACTGCGCAATCTCCTAGACACTCACCCACCCGCTGGGGAGTGATGCCGCCTGCATCCCCTCCCTGGTGCTCCATCTGCCGCTGGGGAGATGAGCCGGCTGCGCAGTCTCCCGGGTCTTCCAGCAGCCGCTGGGGAGATGGGCCGGCTGCCGCATATCCCTGGATTCCTGTTGCAGGTACGGGGCAGAGGCCAGGGGCTCTCCACCCTGTTGTCAGCGCTTCAGCTGGGGGGTATAGATCCGGGCGAACTACCCAGCATTCGGAGGACCCCGGTGTGAAGATCGCAGCCTCATCTACCCATCCTGGGTTAACATTCTCGGATGAATAATCAACAAAATCCATAGACACTGGGGCATACTGCTGAACATGGTCGAACAAATCTTGATATGCCTGTTCCAGTTCCCATTCTTGTGTGACCAAATAATCCAGGTCAGCCCACAGCTCAGGCACAAATGGGATAGCCTCTGCCCTGCGCTCCTGGATGTCTTCCTCCCGGCACTCTGATGTACTTCCGAAGTCGGGATCCTTTTCTATGCTTTCCAATAGTAATCCCGGGCTGCCAAAGCCATAGCCCTCTGTAGGACCTTTATCCTCCAGCCCCGGGCATAGCTGTGCTGCGTACCACCGCAGAGCTCGATATCCATCGTCCAACCTCAGCTCTGCCTGGACCAGCACCTCCAACTCGGCCACCCATTCCTCCCTGGGCTGCTTTCCCAGCAACGGCATTCGTGCCTCAAGCTGGAACCAGTAAATGTCCTCGCTGGTTGGGAGGCACTTACCCTGGTATTGCTGTTCCCATTGCAGAGTCTCCCACCAGAGTTGCCTACGGATATGATCCCTCCACCTCAGCTCGTCCTCAGCTGATACAGGTCCGTTGTGTTGGGCCCATGCCTCCTGCATACGCCATCTGAACTCCAGTTCCATAGCTGAGGATCCTGGCATTGCTCCTTCTCTGCCCGAAGGGTGACCAATCCTGGTGGTGGTTTGGATGTCCCGTTTGGAAGGAAAAATTCCCACCGCTGCCACCAATGTGACGGGACCGACCTGTACCCCGACTGGGTACTCCCGCCAAACGTTGCTTCCTCCTCCCGGGACACCAACAAGTAACCCCTTCAGCGCCGGGCAGAACCAGCGTTGTACATAGAAGGAGGGACGTCGCTGCACCGAAGCCGCATTGGCACTGTGGCTATCCGAAGCTTAGCTACACAGCGTGGCTATAACCCACCCCAAACATCAGGCAACACTCATGTTGAGGTGAAAGCAGGACTCATTTATTAAAGCCAAATACAGAGGTATATATACACAGAAGTAGAAAAGGGGCAATACACATATCACATGATCTAATTACCATGGCAGGAAGAAAGTAATTAGATCAAATCCTGCAACACAATATCCGGGGGAAGGACAGGATGTCACGAGACATAAATAATTACATTAACTGGGGACGTAGACGTGGAATGACGATAGACATATAATTGGCTTGAGACAGACAATGGCCAGGACACAGGGATAACAGGAGCTCACAGGATTAACAGCTACCTGTTATGTAATTGATAATTAGGTATGCAGCAGTGACACCTAGTCATACCTACAAGGGGTCTCAAGACAAGGGCTAACTCACACAATAACAGGGGAAACACTTCACACCTATACAATTAACAATGCACAGACAATCAGCCTTCTTCCTACCACAGGATGTCCAGCTGACGTTACAGTTCTGAGACTCTGAGTGCTAAAACATGGGGTACATCAGCAGACTGAACCCCTATATCCACACACAGCATGGGAGATTCGATAAAAACAAGTCCTACAAGGCCTGGCCAAGTCGATAGAGGAGGTGGCGTCTCAGGCCTCTCCAGGGGCCCCAGTGATGGAGGGTTCTGTCACAACTAGGTCACCTTGGTCCTGTTTACATATAGATTTTGCCGGCCCTTTTCATGGACAAATGTTTTTTTTAGTTGTTGACTCCTTTTCAAAATGGTTAGAAGTTGTTCCAGTTACATCTGCTACCTCGGTCACTGTCATAAAGATTCTAAGGAGTCTGTTTGCTACAGATGGGTTGCCGGATACAATTGTGTCTGATAATGGCACACAATTTACCTCATCAGAATTCAAAAACTTTATGGAAAGTAATCTTATTCGACATGTCACAATTGCACCATTTCATCCATCCTCAAATGGTCAAGCTGAGCGTATGGTTCAGACCACAAAAGACTCACTCAAGAGAATTATTGAGGGAGACTGGAATCGTAGCCTTGGAAATTTCCTTCTACAACAACATGTGACACCATGCTCAAGCACCGGTAGGAGTCCAGCAGTGCTCCTCATGAACCGCCGTCTAAAAACGTGTCTGGATCGTTTACATCCTGATTTGACATCTGAGCTGCAAGAGAAGCAAGAATTGCAATTCAATGAGCGCTATAATGTTTCTACTGTGAGAGTATTTGTACCTGACAGTTCTGTTTATGTGAGGAACTATGCTTCTGGGCCTAGATGGATACCTGCACAAGTACTTGTGGCCACAGGACCTTTGTCATACAAAGTACAGACTGCTGATGGTAGAATATTACGAAGGCACGTAGATCAGATCCGGGAACGAAGTAATGAGATTGTGCCTGCTGCGTGTCCCAGTCATACTGGGTCTCCTGTGATGCCAGATGTTGGTGAACCACTAGATGATGCAGGTGTCAGTTCTCCAGGAGTTGTTGCTGCAGAGCCAGTTCCTTGTAGTCCACAGGACAGAGCACAGGACAACGGCCTGTATTGGGGTACTATGTAGTCTGTTTTGCCAGTAGTTGGCATCATAATGGAAATGTGCACTTGTTCTGTTGTGTTAGGTCTCTTGTGTATATATCTTGATCTGTTGCATGTGGTTACTGAAGTATATAAGAAGTTATGTTCCACTGCTTGTCTGTGTTTGTGAGCAACATCTACATAACATTCAAATACACAAAACATCTGATGTAACTGTAGGATGTTAGTGGTGTCCTTTGATGACTAGGGCACTTTACTACTGTAGGTTGGAGGCATTGATCTATATATTCAGTCTACTTGAAATAGCATCTACCACTGAGACTATGGGGCGTTCCGGGGGATTTGCAAGAGTTTTATGTATTTTGGGGAGATGATAAAAAACAGGGATTTTAGGGTTATTAAAATTCAGATATTTAAATTCATTAGTATTTAGAATGTCTAGGGCTAGTCCTTTATGTAAAAATTGTGTAAAGCGCTCTTTTATTTCTGAGGTAGGATTCTTATTCAATTTTTTATAAGTGTTGTTATCTCCCTATAGCCTTAACGCTTCATCATTGCACTTATCCATGTCCATAATCACGATTCCTCCTCCTTTATCCGCTGGTTTGACGATAATATTTTTGTTGTCCTGTAACTCTTTGAGTGCCTTTTGTTCCCCATAGTTAAGATTTTTCTGGTATTTGTTTGGTGGCTTTAATTTATTCACCTCCTGCATAATAATCTTTTCAAATGCTATCATTTCTTCTGAAATGAAGCTCATGGGGAAAAAACTTGACTTCTCTTTCAGAGTAGTTTGTATATAATTATCTGTCTGAGGTAGACTTGAAGTGTTAGTTGGTGTATTCAAAAAAACATTTTAAGGCTTAATTTCCTTTTAAATCCATGTAGGTCAACAAACATAGAGACTCTGTCGACCCCCTTAGTGGGGGCAATGTTGCATAGTCCTTACCAGCGCTACTACTCCTAGCAATGCTGTTTTAACCCTATATACCACACTTGAGCTTAGAAGTGCTCGGCTTGTCTGGCATCAATAATTCAGATAAGATTTCTTCCTTTGATTCCTTAAATTGTGAATACTCTTATTATTAACCCCTTAAGGACAATGGGTGGTCCTTAAACTATGGGTGGTCCTTGAAAAAACGGCATTTTGTTAATTTTTCCATACTTTTGACACTGCATCGTAGCACATCAAGTTAACACTCAGTCAAGCTAAAGGTGCTTATACTACTCTTCCCAGCACAATGTTGCATGGTTCTTACCGGCACTACTACTGCTGTTTTAAGCTACTATCAGGGTTAATCCTGTATTCCACACTTGAGCTTAGAATCATTTTTATTAAGGAACCGTTTACTCTGATTAGTAGGGCTTGTCCCGCATCAATAATTCAGACAAGATTCCTTAAATCGTGGATACTCTTATTAATTTTTGCATACTTTTGACATTCCATCATAGGACATTTTTGCAAACGAGAGGGCTTGCCTCTATGGTTAATCTAAAAGGGTTATCGGTTAGCCTTATAGAGGAGGCACATGCATTATTAAAGCCATCAACCTCTATTTAGGATTATACCATGTATACCCATTTTTTTTCCGCTAAGGTATTTAGACCACTATTTTAGTATGTTTGTGCACCACGGTATATATTTATTATTATTTCTTCCTTTTCATCTGTATATACCTACACTAGCATTCAGGACCTTGTTTTTGATATCCAGGGTTCACGATATTTATTTGTATTAATGTATATGCACCCAATAGTTCTCCAGTTCCTTATTTGACAAAACTTCTTGAAAAAGCGCTGAAAATAAAGCAGGGCCCTTTGATATGGATATGGATCTCTGTACTAGATCCCCTCCTTGACAAAATTACCCTAAAAACTACAGACCGAAATGTCCTCTGACAGGCTCATAGATTCCAATCTTTGTTAGGAAAACATGCTTTGTATGACATATGGCGAATTTCACAGAAAGGGACTAACTGTTTCTCTAAATCTCATTGTGTGTGCTCCTGGATTGACCTAATACTAGGGGAATGCGGTCTAGCATCAAAGGCTAAAAATACCAAAATACACAATATAACATGGTCGGACCACAGCCCGGTAACAATGGATATTGAGGACTCAGGAGAAAAGTTTAGTTCCGAGTGGAGGTTGAATCAGAATTTAATGAGCCAGCAGATATCGAATATGTAAAGAACACAACACAATTTTTTCCCGCCGAAAATGATGTGGAAGATATGTCCGCTTGGGGGCGTACGCAAAAAAAGAAAAACAGAAGTTAAATTGTCTGACTTATACATTACCCTTTTTCAGTTAAACAAAATCAATAAACAGACCCCATCTAAACATACGATAGAGAGAATCGAGGACATAAGAAATAAGATAAATATACAGCTTATAGAGAAGACCAATAAAGCTCTGATGGCCTTAAACTCTAAGAGATATTATAAGGGGAACAGAGTCGATCTAATCAACTTAAAAAGAAGAGAGAAAAAATAGAATAGTATATAAAGGTAGAACTCTATTTGCACCCAATGAGATAGGCTAGGCCTTTAACAAATCCAATAAGGACTTATATAATTTACCGAATAAAGTCGGGGACTCAGATTTAAGGAATTACTTTATAAAGAGATCTCTTCCTAAACTTTCTGGAGAAGCCCTAGAAAGCCTAAATAACATAATTACCTTAGAGGAAGTCCGAAATAGAATCTGAGAATTGAAAGAAAAAAAATCTCCGGGACCAAACTCCATCAGGTTTTGATAGAGGAACTTTCACCATATTTGTTACGTGCATTTAATGAAAGTATAGATAAAGGGGCCCTCCCAGAAGAACTCCTGAGAGATAACATTACATCAATATTAAAACCGGGTGAAAACCCAGAAGAACTAACCAGCTATAGGTCAATATCTCTGCTCAACCTAGATGCGAAGATATATGCGGGAGTACTTGCCCAGAGATTGAGCGTGGTGCTGCCGTAGCTTATCCATATAAATCAGGTAGGTTTCATCAAAGGGCATTCAGCAGTCAACCACATAAGAGCCCTAGCTGGTATCTTTGACGAGAATACCCGAAGGGGGGTGCCCCAGCTGACCCTGTCGTTAGATGCTGAGAAGGTCAGCATATGGCTGAATCATTGGGGGCATTTGAATTCCATGGGATAATAATTATGGCCGTATACACCAAGCCAATGGGTAGAGTTGTGGGCCCAGGAATTAAATTGAACTGGTTTCCCTTTGCCAATGGCACGCGACAAGGATGTCCCCTCTCGCCCTTCTATACGCCCTCTCATTAGAACCGCTCGCAAAAGATATCAGGGCTAACCAGGGGATAGTGGGCTGTGTGGAGGAGGGGAAACAAAAGATTAAACTATATGCGGACGATTTCCTACTGACCGTCAGGGACCCAATAAACTAGTTGAAACAGATTATAGCACTGATAGATCAATATAGTTATGTGGCAAATTATAAATTGAATATTAACAAATCAATTGCATTGCCATTTCATCTGGACACAATACAAAAACAGATAGAGAAAATTGGTTTTGGTTGGGCTAAGTACTTTTTTATCTATTTAGGAATAATGATTAACACAATGCCAAATTCATGGATGGAGATTAATCTTCTCCCTTTAATTAAGGACATGAACACCTCTTTTAAGAAGTGGTGAGGTTTATTCATTTCCTGGTGGGGAAGAATAAATGTAGTTAAGGCATATACTCTCCCCAAGTTTATATACATTTTCAGGAGGATGCCATATATTACACCAACTAGCTGGCTTCAATTAACTCAACGGTTATTTGGGGAGTAAAAAAACCTAGATTGAAACAGCAGACATCATGCTGGTTTGGGTATGCCTCTCATCCAGGAATATTCACAGGCGGCCCTGTTTTCACAGGCTTGTATGACCCAAAGTAACAAAGCGACACAGGAATTATAGTATAGAAGGGAGTTTCCTAAAAACTACCCACAGAAAGATTTACAAACACTTTTCTGGACTTCCTCTAAGAAACTTATAGAAATTATGGAAATGGGGAATAGCCAGGCCTTGAGGCATCTCCTTAAAAACTGGTATTGGGTAAAAAAAGAAGGTAGGACTTAAAGATAAGACAATAACAGGCCTTCCACTTTGTAGTATAGAAAATATGAATGAAAATCTAGGCTTAACAAATTGGAAACAAAGGGGTATACATTTAATAGAAGATCTAATTGGTGAAAGTACCATCAAACCATTTAGCCAACTCCAACTGGAATTTAATCTCCTAGTAGATACCTAAAGGTTAAGAGCTTCCTCCTAAAATCTGTAAACTGGAATCAGAGCTCTAAAGCCCAAAGCCTTTTTAAACATCTAGTCGAAGGAGGAGACCAGAGAAAGCTGTTGGCAAAATCCCTAAAATTGTAAAGGATATGTAAAACAGAGTACACACCTCCATCATTGGTAAAATGGGAAAAATACCTAGAAATTATAATAAAAGGATTGGAATAGGGCATTCAATTTAACGTATAAATATATACACTGCTTGAACTTGAACGAGCTTCAGTTCAAGCTGATGAACAGGTGGTACTTAGTGTCGGAAATGGGATATATTTTGGGAAAAAGGGGATTCCAGGTGCCGACACACCTTCATCTAGGGGTTAATAACTTAAATCCAGGTAGCTCGAATAATCCTTCTTTGATAGGAAAATGGAGGGTTTAATGGTGTAATGAAGCCTATGAAGGCTAACACACACAGGGTTACATTGGGAATGAAATTGTGACTGCAACAATGATGGAAAGATTGTGTCAAAACTAAGGACATACGGGGAGTTCTTATAGGGTGGGATCAAAAGTACATCCCATAAACATTCCTATTAGTTCACTAATTACAATATCAAAAGACAATACTATCACACAACATACAATTTACAAAAGACAATACATACAATTTACAATCCTAAGGATTAACTAATAAAAAAGACAATACTAACACTATCACACACTATTTACAAACAGACTATACAGACAATGTAATACAGAATTTACAGTTGCCCTTTGATGTGGGCTTCAGGGGCTGCAATTGCACTTCAATAAGTCTCTGTCTGTCCTTTTTGTGAGCATGTGAATTGAACTGGCCAAATATTGTTTGGTTAGGTCAGATCACTTTAAGTCCTTCTACACCTATAATGACTGTAATTTATATTTTTCATATAATTATGTTATAATGCTCCTAAGGTGTCTGACATAGTCTGCATGCTACCTCCACACTTATTACCTACAGTATTGATAAAAATGTTCCCTAATACTCTACCTAATTGCTGGAGATGAGGGATAGAAAGAGGAGACATCCTCCACATATGGTGGGGTTGCACCCCGATAAATAGACTATGGTTGAGGGTATCACGGAGGCTGGTTGCGAAATTCGGCCGTCACTGGGAATTAACACCAGAAAGGGTGTTAATCTAAATTTACCTAAAACAACAAGAAAAGACACATTGGGTTTGGGTCTGGAGAACCTCAGACCCAATCCCATGGGCAAAGATAAAATCACAACTAATACACCAATGCCACATGGAGAAAAGGGATCTTGGCTCAAACCACCTGGAATAGCAAAAGTTATGCTTTCTGGCAATACTGGATAAGATATCTTTCTGATGGCAATTTGGATTGTTGAAATTTGGTAACTCATCCCACTCATAAATCGCAATACAATAATAAAAATAATAAAATAACTTTGATAGAGACAAAATAATGGAAGAGGCAGTATCCCCATATAGGATGATAATCACTGGGTCCAGACAATGGAATCCTATTATGTTATGTATGTTTAAATGTTTTGTCTAAAAATATACTATTATGCACATATTGATTCTTGTGTTCTACATAATAACAATATTGTTAATAAGTTAATATGATTTTAACAAATGAGATGTTTCTATGTTTCTAATAAAAGTTAATTATATATAAAATAACACAAAACCTTTACTTATCCTCTAACTGATTTCTGGGCCAAGAAAGTTTTGTCCCCTAAAGTAACTACAAATTCAGGCGGGCGTTCTATGTCTGGATAAGTAAAAATTAAATAGTTCCATTTATTCCTCTTTTTTTGTTTTTCCTTTTTTTGTCTCCCATGAGTAAGTAAAGTGCCATGAAACAGCGCAACCAACATACACACCACGCAGCGACAGGCTCTGCCATACCGACACCCAAACATAACACACCAGGACTAGGCCCTCTGCCACACCAACACCCAAACCACACCAGGACAGGCTCGTGCCCACATCGACACCCAAAAACACACCACACACACAGCCAGGAACAGGCTCTGCTCACACCGACACCCAAACACACACACACACTAAGACAGGCCTCACTGCCACACCGACACCAAACACATAACACCCAGTCGACAGCCCTCTGCCACCACTGCACACCCATACACACACCAGGACAGGCTCTCCACACTGCACACCCAGACAACACACATACCAGGATAGGCTCTGCCACACTGACACCCAAACCAGGACAGGCTGTGCCACACCGACACCCAAACACACACCAGGACAGGCTCTGATACACACACCAAGACAAGCTCTGAAGCATAAAAAAGTTATTTTCTACACTGATTCGTCATTAACTGCCCCTTTTGCATTTTTGCCCCTTGTGTATTGATGCCCCAGCCCGGCCTCCTTTAGTATTGATGAATGTGCCCCCCCCCACAACCTTGTATATTGTCCCCCTTTGTTTCTAGAGTTTGTTGGCGTTTATCTGTTTTTCGACCAAGCGCCAGTAATTTCCGGGTTCCTTTGTGTGACGTCACACACTAACAGGGTCTCCAACGTTCCAAAACGTAAAGCACAGCGCTACGCGTTTTGGCTTCATCAGGTGTGTGTTCAAACGGGGTTAATTTTCTTCTATATATCATGTATCCAATTAGTAAAATTGACCTAAATTTATCAAAGTGGGTTCCAAACGATATTTCCACATTAGCTGATTTGAAACAGAATGACTCGGTTCTGAGTTTTGCCGAAATTCCGACAAGGTTTTCACTCCCAGACAACGAGTTATTCTCATACTTGAGAGTAAAGCTCTTTTTGAGATCCATCAGAACTGGATATATTTATCAATAAACATTATCCTTAACCCCTTCATTAGAGAAATGGCAAGCAGAATGTGAGATTTCTTCCCCTATAGAGTTGCTGGTCAAATGCATGACTCCAGGTTAGGAAGGCGGTTCATTCAGTTAATCTACACAAAATGAAGTTACCTAATCGGTAGTATTTGGTCCCTTCCCGCTTGGGTAAGTTTTTCAATACAGATTCTTCTCTCTGTTGGAGATGTTCTCAGACGGAGGGGACCCAATACCATATATGGACATGTTGCAAATTGGTTAACGTCAAACCAGAAACTATTAAGGTTCTTTCGCATATATTTAGATTCAACATTCCTCTCTATCCCCAAACCCGGTTATTTAATTTTGGTCTTACCTGTTTCAAACAATTCTACTTGCCATAAAAATATGCCTGGCCAGATACTGGCATAAGGAGGATGGTCCTTCCTGGATTAAGATTGCAAAAAAAATTACATACGATTCTAATATGGAACGCTAGTATAAAGTCTTCTGGTCTCCTTGGTACAAATATATATCGATTCTAATGTTTCACTTTGGGTTTGATATAGCCTTATCTATCCTGGGAATTTATGTTTAGTTATTTTGCCCTGGAAGGTTAATAAAGACTTCAAGGCTATACCCCAATGGGATCTTCCCGTCTTATTTTAAATTTGTTTTTTGGGTTTCCCTCCCCCTGCCGATTGTGTCTCGGATGTATGAATGCTAGGATGTATGGTGGCTTAATATAATCCCAATGACATTATGGCCACAACTAATTTAATTTGGTATATGTACTTATATTTGACCCTTGTATATTGTTTGGATTTTATTATACTGGATGTATTTGTGTATGTATCTTTGTAATTTTGTATATGAAGAATAAACCTAAAAATTAAAAAATAAATACTATATACACTCACTGGCCACTTTATTAAGTACACCTTGCTAGTACCTGGTTGGACCCCCTTTTGCCTTTACAGCTGCCTTCATTCTGTTTGGCATACTCTCTACAAGGTGCTGGAAACATTCAATTTGTACTAAGGGGCCCAAAATGTGCCAAGAAATGTCCCCCACATCATTACACCACCACCACCAGCCTGAACCGTTGATACAAGGCAGGATGGATCCATGCTTTCATGTTGTTTACGCCAAATTCTGACCTTGCCATCTGAATGTTACAGCTGGAATCAAGACTCATCTTTCAGTCTTCCATTGTCCAATTTTGGAGAGCATGTGTAAATTGTAGTCTCGGTTTTCTGTTCTTAGCTGACAGGAGTGGTGTCACGAACAAGGTCCATACAGACTACTGTAATGACCTAGAGTGCCCAATCATGGAATTCAGGAGTCAGAGTGCAGAAGCGGAGACACAGGTGCGGCTACATACCAGGACCCAGAAATAGCAGCGGGAGGTATCTAGTACAGGAACAGGATCTAGAGCTATCCTCCAGGCAAGGACAGAAAAGGCAGAGCAGAGCCAGATAAGTAGAAGCAGGTTACAGAATCAAGAATACAGGGACAGGCTAAACACAAAAATCAGTGGTAAAGCCACACCTTGAATATGCTTGAATATGCTGTGCAATTTTGGGCACCTTTTCTAAAGAAGGATATCACAGCACTAGAAAGGGTGCAGAGGCGGGCTACAAAATTAATAAAAGGAATGGAGCACTATAGTTATGAAGAAAGGTTAACAAATTTAAATCTGTTTAGTTTAGAAAAACGTCGCCTCAGAGGGGATATGATAACGTTATATAAATATATTCGGGGCCAATACAAACCATTGTGTGGAAATCTGTTCATAAACAGGACTATGCATAGGACACGTGGTTACGCTTTTAGACTGGAAGAAAGGAGATTTCGTCTAAGGCCCGAGGAAAGGTTATAGGACAATAAGGATGTGGAATTCTCTGCCTGCAGAGATAGTTTTATCGGAGTCTGTACAGACATTTAAACAGCAACTGGATGAATACTTGGAAAAACATAATATTCAGGGATATAATCTTTAATTATGGGGAAACAGCTTAATGATCCAAGGAGAAATCTGCCATTGTCGGGTCAAGAAGGAATTTTTTCCTGGTTTGTGCAAAATTGGAAAGTGCCAAACTGGGTATTTTTGCCTTCTTGGAAAGGCTGAACTTGATGGACACATGTCTTTTTTTCAGCCTATATAACTATGTAACGATGTACTAAAGATATCCGCATTTGTGGATATAGAAGCCAGTGGATATAGAAGTTTTTATAGAATGCCTGTTAAACAAATGTGCAAAGAATTCACCCTAAAATCTGTGGCTCCATATTTCTTGAGAATGTGCAAAATAGTCAACAAAGATGTTGTTGAGTTACAGATGTTTCAAGGTTTTTTATGGTAGGGGGACAAAAAGGATTTTTTATGGTAGGGGGACAAAAATAAAAAAATATATATCATATATTGCAAACCTTGAAACATAATCTGGGTTTGAATCTTCCCCATCTGAAAAACAATAACTGAGCTTCTCTTCTTCAACATGTAATTGACTAGTTCATGAATTCTGACAAAGTCTCTGACAACTATTCCCATGTAACACATATATGCATATTGCACACTTCCTGATGAAGCACAGGACAAACCCCTTTTAATGTCATCAATTAAAGAATGCAAAGCTGCTGCACAGTGTGAAACCCTCAATACTTAAATTTCTATCGATTACATAAAAAACCCACTTCCAAGAAGAAAAGGCTACACACCACTTCACATTGTGGCGTGACATGGCAGTTGAAAGAAGCTCTTCAAAAGCAACTTCCATGGTTTGCTCAACTGCAGGTAGCAGCTTATGCCAGACGGCTAAGTTCTTAGACTGGAACAATAAATTTGACGTTTTTCTTTTTGGAGATTAAGGGACATCACAGCCAATTAGCTTATTTATAATTTATTAATGGAATGCGTGATGACGTAGCACGCGTTCGGGTCGCATGAGACGCCGGCGGTTGGTGCCGAGCCTGAACCTGCAGGTCGAACGTTTGATGCCGGCTAAAGCTTAAGGCCCGATGCAGCTCAACGCAGTACCGGACCCCCAAACGGTCAATGGGCGGCCGGACTCATTGGAAGACAACATCCAGACTACTCTCGGCAGAGGAACTTCTCCTTCGTAAGAGATTTTGTTTAATTACATATATTACCTGCCTTCCCGCGATGAGCTGATTGAGCTGAAGCTCGGATAATGGCCTGCAACTCGTGTGGTTAAGTTTGGGACATATGGCTACAATAATAGACTTCTAAATGTTGTGGTTGCCAATCGATCATTGCTAATTGAATATATACTTTGCGATGTTGAATGTGGAGGCAAGAAAACCACCATAAGAGTAAAAATGCACTAACACAGAATTGAGCCTTATTTCCCTAAAGAAAACTTTATAATTGGATCTCTTCTTTTAAAGTTCAAAGCTAGATAAAAACGCTTCTGAACATTCAACTTATTCAAAAGATAAGATACAGAGATAAAGAGACTGTAGACTTTATTATTCTTATAATATATTTATACCAATTATATATATATATATTTTTTCTATTGAATTCAAGATCATGAGAAGTCCTCCTTAACAATTACAATACCTATAAATATGGGAGTGATTTACATAACATTTTTTCAGTTTTGAATGCTTTAAGAAAACATTAGAAGTTAACATATAAGAATATGGAAAAAAAGTCAACATATAAGAAAGAGGGGTGAGAAAAGGGAGAAATACAGACAGACATCACGCAACTTATCCTAAGTTTTTCTCTGGAATACTAAGCAAAAAAAGAAAATGGGATTCCAATTCTCTGGGGTAAATTAAATGAATGAGTCCGTCAGGGTCTGTCTGTTTTCCAGGGTGAGTTCTTTGGGGTCAGTTTCTTAGGATCCGTCTTTTTTTTTAAATTACCGTATATTCCGGCATATAAGATGACTGGGCGTATAAGACGACCCCCAACTTTTACAGTCCAAATATAGAGTTTGGACTATACTCGCCGTATAAGACTACCCCTCTACCCAGCGTACAACAACCAGCCAGTCACGGCAAGCGATGTTTTGCTGGTTGATTTGCTGACATATACATACATGCACTGCCCTTACACACACACACACACATATGTAATATATATACGTGTATGTGTATATATGTATATATATATATATATGTGTAGATATGGTATATATATATCTACACATATGCCTGTCCATACATACATATTTATACACTGCCCTCACCACACCTGCCTTTACACACCGTGTGTATATATATAATATATATATATATCTACACACACTTGAATATTATTATTGTATATATATATATATATATATAATTTCTCCTCCTTTCTCCCCATCTCTTACCTTATCTTGTCTTCCATCAAGTTAGAGCAGGAAGCGAGGTCTGAAGTGCCAGACCTCGGGCTTCTCCTCCTCTGGCCTTGACAATTGATGCGGGCGCGGGATATAAGCGGCATCCCTGGCTGCGACATCAATAGCCAGCAGCGTAATGATAGAAAGGATGGTGGCTTAGAGTGGGAACCTCCGGTAAGTACCCGGCGTATAAGACGACCCCCCACTTTTAAGAAGATTTTTTGGGGTTAAAAAGTCGTCTTATACGCCGGAATATACGGTATATTCTGACATTCAGCGGCAATAAGAGTGATGTTTCCAATGCTACAAAATTGTAAAATTCAACAGTAAGCGGGACAGCATCTTTAACTTTAATGGTAATAGAGACAGAAAGTCATAAAATGTACTGCTCAAACTCCACATAGGGAGTAGGCAAAACATGATAAATATGTAGGTGCCCATAGGCATCTATAAAGATGGGGCCATATGCATGAAGCTTCAAGGGTATCCTTAGTCCTTTCTTCTGCAGTGTCCTTTAATGAGTGGGCTCTAGGCAGACGGCTGATCTCCCTTATGGAGCCTTCTGTTCTGAAGCTAGTGTAACATAATTGAGTATGGGCATAGAACATTAAGAAGGTGATGTATTTTCCTTAGGATTGTCTGCACGCTGTCTGCCAGTCACACTGAGGTGTCGGGGCTGGTGAAAGTCACTGTGGATGGACGTGAACCTGGAGTCTCCAGTCAGTATTTTACGTACCAGGTGTGTAATATAGTTCAGATTAAAGATGTTTGTAAATGAATGTCTTGGAATAAGCTACAATTCCAATATTTAATATTAGAGATATTATAATAAATAGGCATAATTGCATAGTGAGGGGTTGTCGTGTAGTAGGAGTAAGCACTGCTATTTAGACCTGAAACCTGGGACTTAATTGTGTGTATTATACTTATATTATATGCATTTTTATAGCGTGTGTGTGTACAAAGGGATTTTTTATCCTGAATTTGTGTTGGATAATATTGTGATTGCCTTAATTAGGGTTTCTTCCTCAGGATCCTGCACTGTTGTCTTTATCCCCATTGAGAGGTCCTATGGCCGGTGGCACGCTGATCACCATCTTCGGTTCCAAACTGCTGACAGGAGATCAGATTACAGTGGCAGTGGGAGATCTGCCGTGTAAAATGTGAGTGTGATCCACCATATGTGTTGCTGTCTGTATATAAATTCAGTTTGGTTCTGCCTGGGGTAACTATTTTGTCCCATGTTCTCATATGTCTGTGATCCTCCTGGGTCCTCATCAGTCTTATTGCATCCTTTTCAGATTCAGGAATGTAACAGAAGAGCAGATACTGTGTATCACCGACGTAAGCCCTGACCTGCAGGAGCTGCCCGTTCATGTGTTCTATGGTACCACGAAAAAGATTCTCAAAAAAGTCATGTTTAACTATACAGAGAACCCAACCATCTTATCTGCTGTCCCCACCAGTGGCTTTTATGGGTAAGAATTGGATTCGGAAACATTCTGCTGTAAGCCCTTTTTAAGGCGTGTGTCTCACCTGCATGTTTTTTGTTTTCCCTTCCCACACAGAGGTGGTCGTATTATCAAAGTAAATGGCTCACAGCTGGACGTGGTGCAGACTCCATTCATGAGCGTCCTGGCGAGGTTGTCCTCTGAAGAGCTACAGGAAGGGAGCAAGGAGAGTCAGAAAAAGAGGAAGAGAAGAAGGGAAGTCAATTCTGTGACAACGCAAGAGGTGAGGTATGAGTGTTCTTCCGAGGAGGACACCATCCAGACTCAAGAAAATATAAATTAACTGATTGAAGCACCATTCCACTCATACTCATTTTTTTTCCATAAAAATCATTGTTCCAATTGTCTTTTCTCTGTTTATCTAGTGGTATCCAAACCCTGGCTGGTGTGATTTCAGATGGATCAGCCTAGACTAAGTTGTCCGTAGTACTTTTTTAATATTTTGTTTTCTTACCTCTCTTGTTTCCCTTTCCTCAGTTTAGCGAGCCCTGCCACCACAACTCTTCCTCTGTTATCGAATGCTTGTCCCCCTCTGTCCCAGAAAATTATGTCCCTGTGGATGTTTTTTTTGTTCTGGACAATGTACGGATACCATTCAGCAGCCTTGGGGAGAGCTTCAGTTACCAGAAGAACCCATCCCTGAAACCTCTGAACAAAGAAAGCCCAAACAAACCATACAGCTTGAAACCAGGCAACGTGCTGGATATAGAGGTAAAATAGCTCGGACACCTGTCTCTTTGCACTGTGGATGATATCTCGGTGAGAATTCCTCAATCTATCAAACACCCTGACTTCTTATCATACTCCCCACGGTAAACGGTACAATGGCTCATTGTTGATCAATCAGCAGGATATTCTGAGATAATGACATAATGAAAGTCTCTCGGAGCACTGGCCATAAAGTATACACTCAGTGGGGTGATTGTGTAGGGAAAATTGCCCAAAATATCACATGACTGACATTACTTACAGCGCTGGGGATGTTACTGTATCACACGCTGTAGATCTCCACATCTGCAGATTAAAAAACAATGAACAAAATGAGTTAAAATCACATTACTGCTTACAGCTCTGTATTTTATGGTCAAGTTGAAAATAATTTTCCATGGAACTTCCACTTTAAGTTGCAGTACAAAATTTAGCCCGCTGGTTTAGATTTAAATCTGTTTCTAACATTCTAGGATTAAAACATTAAATTACCTTAATATAGTATATGTACATTTAATAAAAAATGGCTAATATAACATTCTCTTTTACTCTAAAAAGCAGCACCTTGTCATATTTTTATGTATTTTGTTTAGTTTTACAATGGTGGCCATTTTTGTGATGTCCTGCTGTCCTCTCCTGGAAGCATCTTCTCTTGTGTCCCTTTTTGTCACGGTTTGTCTAATATCTCACATTCTTTGTGGCAGGGAGAGGGCCTCGACTCCGGGATCAGTAAACAAGAGGTCTTGGCAATGATCGGAGATGGAGTCTGTACAGTAAAAACCCTCACCCACAACCATCTGTACTGCGAACCACCACTGGTGGCACCACAGCCATTAGACGCCAGCTCATCCTTGCCAGAGTTTGTGGTGAGTGATCGGAATGGAGTATCAGACTAGGACGCTTTCATCTCTCTCTTGCTCTGAGCAGCTGTTGATTCTTTTTGCCTCTTTTTCTCAGGTACAGATGGGAAAACTCAGCTTTAATCTGGGACAAGTGAAATATGACGTAGAGGGACAGTCCAGTTTCCCAAAGGAAGCCAAAATAGGGCTGGCGGTGGGAGGTGCTCTGCTCATCCCTGTGGTCCTAATAATCATCTTTATGTACAGGTAATGTGTCAGTCGGTGGCAGGAAAGCACTGATTGTTTGGGGTTTTTTTTTGTTTTTTTTGTTTTTTTTGAAGAATGCTTATTTAAAGTACTCACATTAATGATTTTATGATCCAGGTCTTACAAGGTGATTGTAAGAAACTAAAATACTGGAATGTTAGTTCACTTCCTGGGTCCTCACCACCAAAAAAAGCCCCCTGAGGCTCTACTTTTGTTCTGTTCTCAATGTGCAAAGCAAGGGAGGGGGACAGAGTTGCGGCATCTCAGGACAGTAAGGGTTAATGCAACAATATGTTCACTGCATCTGGATGGCAAACTATTGCTGTTCCATGTATGATAAACTGAGTATGGGGAAATGGGTGACTGTTGGATCTGTTTTACAGGAGACAGAGCAAGCTGGCCATGAGAGACTACAAGAAGGTCCTGGTTCAGTTGGAGAACCTGGAGACCAGTGTGGGCGACCAGTGCAGGAAGGAGTTTACAGGTAATTTGACTGTGCCAGAACCTCGTGTGACGTGCCAACATTGTATGTCCTCTTCATGTAAACATATGTTTTTCTCCTGGCTAGACTTAATGACAGAAATGATGGATCTTACCAGTGACCTCGAGGGCTCAGGAATTCCCTACTTGGACTACACAACTTATGTAGAAAGGATCTTCTTCCCTGGACACACCAGCTCCCCCCTCAGGAAGAGCTTGGATGTGCCGGAGAGCAAAAGGAGCACTGTGGAGCAGGGGCTCACCCAGTTGTCAAACCTTCTCAATAATAAGCTTTTTCTTACTAAGGTACACCAGTTTTCCATGTTGACATCCAGCCATGTTCTCATTTACCTAATCCTCTCAGCTTTAGATGTTGCAGCCCCACACCTATTTTCTTAGGGTCCAAAATGTTTCAAAAAGCTACTTTTGAAGACAAAACATTTAAAACCCACTACAAGTACGACATATATGAAGTTACAGCAGGATCTACTTAAAAAATACCAAAAACATATAGGTTTATTTTTTAGAAACATTATAGAACTTACGTGTTCTATTGATAAAGAAATGGCATTTGCATGTAACGTGAATGACAGGTAAAAAAATTAGGTAATTATGTAAATAAGCCAAACTTTGGTTCTTTCTTCAGTGCTTTACTCTTTTATTCTACAAAGCGTTTACGTAATTAAAGCTGATATCATGGTGCTGTCCCCTTTTAAGCACTCTTTAATATTTGCTATTTTCTGTAGCTAATTGAGACATTGGACTCCCAGCCCACACTGTCTCAGCGTGACCGCTGCCATACTGCATCACTGCTCACAGTGGCTCTTCATGGTAAACTGGAGTATCTGACTGATGTTATGAAGACCCTGTTGGCTAACCTGATACAGCAATGTGTAGCTAAGAACCCCAAACTTCTGCTCCGCAGGTATGTGTCATGACTACTCTCTAGAGGTTGGGTGCCTGAGAGCCATGAGTGCTCACCTATTGGTGATAACCCAGTTAGTGGACTGCGGCGGGCTTCGTCATAGCCTCCATATGAGTGCTTCGTTTTTGTAGACTTGGGCAAATTGACCAAAAATGATCAATTTTTCATTTTATTTTTGGTCCATTTGTTTTCGGATAATGAATTTCATGGTCCTTCAGTTCAGATGAAAATCTGAAGGGCTTTTTACATCTATGTGTTCTATGATTCAGAGCACTTCGCTTCATTTTTGTTTTTGTGAGGGATCCCTCTTCGTTTCCAGAGATTTGTATAAATTGGCAAAATTAGCAACTTTCCTTTAAATTAGTATGAATCATAATGTTTTGTTTCCGGTAATGCTGCAGACAGCAGTGTTGTATAGAACATTGAGATGACAATCACAGAATTTTGTATCTTGTAGGACTGAGACCATAGTAGAGAAACTGCTAACCAACTGGATGGCCATCTGCTTACATTCGTTTTTGAGGGTAAGTGCTTGACAACTAAGCTAGATGTCTTTGGGGGGGGGGGGGGGGGAATGTTACAGGGTCACCGTACCCAAGGCTGGATACCCCTGTTTGAGGGCTGAGGAATCGCCAGTCAGTCCCTCATACGGATAGCACTCAGCTATCCACGGATCAGCCAGACCACCATGCGCAGTAAACCAAGAAGAAGAACTGTTTATTGCACAACAAACCAAACATATATATATCCTTAATTCAATGAACACAAACCCCAGCCCCCAATCCCATCAGCCACAGCCCATCACAACTCCCATATCAGTATACAGGGGATGTATCAGGTGAGGGGATTAAGGGATACAATGGGTTCCCCCACCTGTGTTATCCCCCCTGTAGTGCGGGTGCCGTCTGGGCAGACAGGGCTGTGTTGCTGATTAAGAGCCCCAGCCAGATTATAGGATCCTCGTCTCTTTGAAGGCTGGGGCTGAATCCACATCAGTCTCTGGGCCGGTTACGCAATACACACAACATAAAACATTATATGACATATGAGCCAGCTAGCCTGGCCCTGTCACAGATCTCCCCCTTGACCAACGGTCCGGCAGACCAGGCAGATCCACACGGGTCTGCTGCAGGCTGTCCAAGTGGGCAAAGTTCAAAGGTGCAGGCCTTAGTTCATGGCCCCCTTTGTCAGAAGCATCCATAGAAGGTGGGCCAGGGCCCTGGTTGCCCAAAAAGATAGTCAGTAATCCTCTGTGAATTGGAGGACGGTCCCAGCTCAGCCGGGGGCACATGGCTATCCCCCTCACCGGGGTAACAGGGGCACCTGGAGACTCTTGCTCCCTAGTCTTGGGAACTGGGTCTGGGGCAGCTGCCAGGCCAGGGGGTTTGCATGGAAGGAACGCCTTACTGATCGGGCCGGGGGCACTCGGGGCACCAGGGAAACACAAGGTAGTAAGCGAGGCCTCTACCGGGACACTGGAGTGACCTAGGGGACACTCTGGTACAGGAACAGGTGCCCTTACGGGGTTATTGGGCGAGCTAGGCAGCTCTGCGGGGGACCCAGGGGAATACTCCGGGGCAGGGACAGGTGCCAATACTGGACCACCGGGAGGGTTAAGCCGACCCTCGATCTTCATCTCTGGGACAGGTGCCTCTGCCTGGGCACGTGGAGAGTCAGAGGAACACTCTGGGACAGTGACCTGGGCTTCTAGCAGGACACTTGGGGAACCAGGGATCACTTCGGAGAACACAGGGATAGGAACCAGGGCCTGCGCCAGGCTACTGAGAGGACCCAGGGAACTCGGCAGCCCCTCTGGCGTCCTCGCTAGGTTAGGGAATGGTGCCTCTACCGGGTCACCGGGGACTTCAGTGGGAATCTCTGGGGCAGTGACGCGGGCTTCTCCCAGGACACTCGGGAAATCAGGGGGACAGTCTGGGGCACTGAGTTCCACGGGCATAGATAAGGGTTTGGTGAGGGGGATTGTGCCACTTACTCGGGCGGTGGGGACACTCCTGCAATTTGTAGTTTCATGCTCCCAGTCTCCTTGTAACTCCTGGAGCTCCACTCTCCGCAGCAACTCTTTATAGTCCCTCTCGAGCTGCCATTCCTCTTGGACCAGGCGATCCATCACAGCCTCCAGCTCGGGGGGGATAGCATAAACCAGGACTTCTGCACGGTTGTCCCAGATTGTATCCCTGCGGTACTGGCAGGGGCTCCCGAAGGACGAGTCAAACTGGAAGGCGTCATATATCAGTCCTGGGTCGACGGGGTTATACAGCATCAGAGGGTCGCTGTGGTCTTCACCTGCTAACTGCTGGGAGAATCCATGGTAGCGGCTCTGGAGGTCGAGTTCTGCATATATTAGACACCTCAATTCGTCTTCCCACTCCGGCAACGGGTTCTCCCCCAGGAGTGGAACTCGTAGATCCCACATTGTCCAGTACTGTGCCCAGTATGATTCAAAGTGGGAATGGGAGAAATCATCCCTCCAGTCTGCAGGCGCAGACTCCAACTGCCATTGCTGGTGATCCAGCTCACCCACCTCGGCTGTAACCCGGTCTCTCTCATCCTCTGGTTCTTTGAAGGGTTGGATATCCTGGTGCGATATTTTGGTGGTCTGTTCCCCTAGTCTGGGAGATACAGACCCACTCTGGCTCAGTTCCTCGTGACACATTTTAATCACCGCCGTCACTTGATCCGGTGTAGCCCCTCCTGGGTACAGGGATAAATGCCATAGAATGTTCTTTTGTAGAGCACTCAGTCCGAGGCTCTCCTCTGGGGCATCCTGGGGCCGCTCCATCTCTCTGCAGTCCGCAATCAGAGTAGCCTTTCCAAGCCTCCTGGATCTCTCTTGGTTTCTCTCGTCTGCAATCCCAGTTGGTGGTTTGGATTTCACCCAAGTCGTGGGATTCATCCCACCGCTGCCAACCAATGTTACAGGGTCACCGTACCCAAGGCTGGATACCCCTGTTTGAGGGCTGAGGAATCACCAGTCAGTCCCTCATACGGATAGCACTCAGCTATCCACGGATCAGCCAGACCACCATTCACAGTAAACCAAGAAGAACTGTTTATTGCACAACAAACCAAACTTATATAGATCCTTAATTCAATGAACACAAACCCCAGCCCCCAATCCCATCAGCCACATCCCATCACAACTCCCATATCGGTATACAGGGGATGTATCAGGTGAGGGGATTAAGGGATACAATGGGTTCCCCCACCTGTGTTATCCCCCCTGTAGTGTGGGTGCCGTCTGGGCAGACAGGGCTGTGTTGCTGATTAAGAGCCCCAGCCAGATTATAGGATCGTCTCTTTGAAGGCTGGGGCTGAATCCACATCAGTCTCTGGGCCGGTTACACAATAAACACACAACATAAAACATTATATGACATATGAGCCGGCTAGCCTGGCCCTGTCACAGGGAATTACACAAAATTTGATATCCAAGAGTAAATCAGAATGTTTGTGAATTCCTCTGAGGGAGATGTCCTATACCAGTTCATTCCAAGCCCCGTAAGAAGAGTTGAACCAACAATGTATCAGTGTTTCATTCCCTGTGTTTGCAGGAGGCAGCAGCAGAGCCCCTCTATATGCTGTTTTGTGCCATTAAGTACCAGGTGGATAAGGGTCCAGTGGATGCCGTGACCGGGAAGGCGAAGCGCACGCTTAATGACGGGCGTCTGTTGCGGGAAGACATTGAATACAAGCAGATGACTCTCACTGTCATGGTGAAGAGTGGGGGTGAGATACAGCGTGTTCCCGTCAAAGTGCTCGACACGGATACCATCACACAGGTCAAAGGGAAGATTCTCAACCATGTGTACAAAGGGACCCCCTTCTCACAACGGCCCCCGGCACACACGTTAGACCTAGGTAAGAACAGACAAGTGGTGAAAATCCTTGGTGTGGAATATTATTACTAATTTATCTGTAAATAGGGAAGATGTCTAATGCCAAAATATGGCAAATACTCAAGCGAGATATTTCTATTGATTAAGCGTTTCCCAACCAACTTGGAAGCCAGAGGGTGACTCCTCTTTGTTTTCAGTGGGGACCCAATTATTGGCCCAAACATCTAGTATCCAAATTGCTGTGGAGAACTTGACCTGTTTTATTTATTTTTTATAAACCGCCACCTGCATATTCTTGCTCTCCATATAGAATGGCGCTCTGGGAATGCTGGCCATTTGACTCTGTCAGATGAAGACCTTACTTCATTGACCCAAGACCAGTGGAAGAGGTTGAATACTCTGCACCATTATAAGGTTAGGCTGGATTGTTTACTGGTGACCACGTAGTTAATTTTTCGGTAGACCTCATACCGCCTAATGATTTATTGCTTCTGTGATTCAGTATAATTAAGATAATTAAAGCAGTGCCTGAAACACATACAAAGTTTGTATTTGCCAGTCACAGATGACAATAACCCACCATATTAATACCTTTTAATAGAAATACATTATTCCTATTTCCTTAGTGTTTTTATGTATAATTAGAAATATTTTTTACACAGATGCCAAATATGTAATATTTTATATGAAATGTATTATTTACAACTTATTCAAAATAATGTTAATAATTGGTGCAGCCCTAGTATGACTTTTTAAGAAGTAGCTGGTTAAGGGCCTTTCACATTCATTACTTTGTCTTCAGGTTCCAGATGGTGCAACTGTGGCTCTGATCCCTCGATTACACAACAATCAGTGTGAGACCCCAAACAACAGCTTTTTTGGAGGCGAGAGTGAGTGAGAGATGGCTTAGAGTCTCCATGTGTTTCCATTCTTTATTTGATATCTTGTGTTTATGTTGTTCCAACATATTATGCAGCATTTGCTTCTTGGTCTGTTTTTCATCTCCTTTAATGCATCTTGTTTAGCTTTAAGCAGTCTTTATGTTCCACAAGTCTTTTCTTTTTCTATAAAGTCACAACATACTCTTTCTGTATCTCAGAGACCCCTATGCTGGAAGACGGTGAGGAAGGTGAAATTAAGAAATGGCACCTGGTGAAGTCTCTAGAAGAACCTGAAGTTTGCAAGAACAGGAGGAGCAGTTTGAGGGAAAGAGAACGTGCAAAGGCAATTCCTGAGATCTATTTAACCCGCTTGCTGTCAATGAAGGTGAGTTGAGGATGGTCAGCTGAAAAGCCTATGGTAGCAAAAACATCAGAATCTCATCTGTATGAGTTCACTATATGTAAGGTCAAAACTTTTCCATTAATATTTAACCAAGAGTCCAAAAGTTTCAACCTTTTGAGTCCTTATTATGATTTAACCTGGCGCAGAAGCTTTTCTCTTTATGGTAAATTAATCTGTATCCAGATATAATGCTTGACCACAATACCATCAGTTTGTTTTGTTTTTGATACGAAAATGGATATTGCCACATTGGTCCAAAAGGCCATAGTCTTAAGGAGTCAGATCTTTCTTGGGCTGACATTCATAAAGGGCGATGCAGACTGTCAGAAACTTTAATGACCTCAGTGGTCCTACCTACCACATCAGAAGATCAGACACAAGCCTTAATAATGCTGAATATAGTAATGGTTAGTCATCTCAATATAAACAATCATCGGTGGACATCTTGATGAACACACAGTTTATATGTTAAAGCAGTTTGTCAGCATGGCAATTTATTTGTCTGTGGACGCGGTGGTACATGGATGGGTGCTCATTGGATCCCTCTTTAGAGGCATGTTGTCTATCTGGTGTTAATGGCACTATAATTCTACCTTCCTTTACAGGGCACCCTGCAGAAGTTTGTCGATGACACCTTCCAGGTAATGTTGGGGGTGAACCGTCCTGTTCCTATTTCAATCAAATATTTCTTTGACTTTCTGGATGAAATGGCCGAGAAGCATGAGATTCAGGATGAGGAGACTATCCACATCTGGAAGACACACAGGTAAGACCACACTGGAGATCTAACCTATTGGGAGGTCTTGTGCTTCTAAAAGACACTAATTCCTAGTAACATATTTCCGATCCTATGAGGTTTTAAAGCATATGCGTTTATCCTAGTTGTACACAGTATTTTTTTTTCTGGTTCCAGCCTAATGCAGAGGTTCTGGGTACTGGTTCTGAAGCATCCTCAGATGGTGTTTGACGTTGAGGTATCGGAGAACGTGGATTCGATCCTGTCTGTCATTGCCCAGACATTCATTGATTCATGTACTATCTCGGAGCACAAAGTGGGGCGGGTGAGTTTATTACAGAGTGGATTATTAAATTGAGGCGCTCCTCTAGTTGGATCACCAGTGGTGATTAAATAAACTTCTCTGTCGCAGGACTCGCCAGTCAACAAATTGTTGTATGCTCGGGAAATCCCACGGTACAAACAGCTGGTGGAGAAGTAAGTGGCATCTTTTTGTTCACGGTAACAGACCGATCATATTAAAGAATCATTTACCTAACGTTGGCTTCTCTGACGGACAGCAGTACTATTTGCCATGAGAAAGCAGCTTGTGACTTCTGACATACATGCTGCTTTTTAAAAACTTTGGGACTATTGTAAAAAAAAAAATAACTTTTTCAAAAGAATCAGATGCGATTGTTCTTTGGATCTGTTATGGAGCAGAAAGTGAGTTAACCATATTCTTTATGCATCAGGTACTATAGTGACATCAAACAAGCCACCCCTGCCAGCTACCAGGAAATGAATTCTGCCCTTACAGAACTGTCAGGGGTAAGTAAAACTGTAATTACTTTATGCGTAAGCGGGGTCAGTTTCTGTAGGGCCATAGCGCATGGCTTAAAAAAAGTGTTTAACATGTCCTAAAACTTTAGTTCAATCTCATCTCATAAAAGACCATTTGCCATTGCATCTTTCATATGTGGCAAAGTTGCCTATAATGTGCTTGTGGTCTGTTCAAATGGTTGGACCTAAACAGAAGACCCTTTCCTAGGGTGGCTGTAACATTAAATACGGCCAGCGAATAATTCCTCTGACCCTCTAACCTACAGCATGGGATAGATGGACGGCGCTTGCCATGCTCTTCTGGATCATACTGATCTTGTGACATTGCTTTTTGTAGTCCCTAAACACTGCTTTTCTCTCACAGATTCATTCTACTCAGTTCAGTCCTCTGCTTGCCTTACATGAGCTGTACAATTATATTATCAAGTACTACGACCAGGTGAGTGAAGAAGCCGCTTTTGGTCTGACCATAGTTTTGAGAAGCTATTGGAGAAAGATATTATTGAGTGAACAGGCGCATTATGAGACCCAACAGTCGTAGTGTAAAAGCCAGGGGGATAGAGCTGTATCATGCACTGAACATGAGCGTGGAAGAGATAGGGAGAGTGTGTATATGTATGTGTTAGTGTGCGTAAGTGTATGGTGTATGAGCGTGTTTCTGTGTATGTTGGTGCATGAGCGTGTGTGGGCGCAGTGTATGGCATTAATGCATGAGCGTGTGTGAACCTAGGCTTATTGCCCGCTGGGAGAGGAAAAGAGATAGCTTGTGTGTATGTGTTACAGCCAGTTTGCGTGTTAGTGTGTGTTTTTAGTTACGGGGGGGGATGGATAATGAAGAAATACTGCACCCAGGTGCCACTAATCCTAAACTTACTCCTGGCCTTCTCTGTTTAGGAGAGTGTTGTTGCATTTTAAGATGAGTTTTGGAAGCTATGTTTACTGTAAATTAGAAATGGGTATTGTTGGGAAAAAAGAATAACTTCCTATGCGACTGATACATTATCCCTTTTTTTCCTCTATGCAGATCAGCGCTGCTCTAGAAGCGGATCCCAACGGTCAGAAAATGCAGCTGGCCTCTCGCTTGCAACAGATCTCTTCGTTAGTAGAACTGAAAGTGACAGATCTTTAATTACCCCGCTCAATATAGAGGCAGTTGGCATTCACTCCCGCTGTTCTTCTGTGAAAATACAACTAAGGACTTATTGATGATCATGGGCATAGTTTAAAGGGATATACAAATTGATGAGCCAGATCTCCAGCTCCCTGTGCTCTCTTGGGAGAACACTGTGCTATAGGTAGGATGCCCAGTTCTACGCTACTCCATGCTTTACCTAAAATCATTTGACTCTATCTGAGCAGCCAGACAGTGCGCTGTCTACCTCGGTGAAACTGTGTAAGTGCCTTAATGTAACCGATGATCTGGTTCTTCCGGTGGTGTCCTTGGTGTCTAGAAAATGTCCTCCCAGTGTAGAGTGCTTCTCTACAGCCTAGCCACCCCATGACAGGCCATATATTATATTTTTGTGCTGTTTCGTGTTCTGTTGTGAATACTTGTGTGGAAAGATGCGTAACGGTAACGTCTGGGGATTAAAAACAATGTTTTGGGTTCCCAAATCTTTGTGAACTTAAAAAGTGATCTGTAGGACTTTCCTCCTTCAGATCCATCAGGCCTGCATTCCACATTTTAGATGGAAGTCTTTCTCCTCTCTTGGTTCCCATAAGAAAATAGAGCGATATTAACTGATAGAAAGAAAAAATTGTGTTGATGCAATAAATGTATGTACTTTTACTGTGCCTTTGAAACTGTATGCTGCCTAGATACCGGGCTCACTGGGGACCCAGCTCTGGAGCTGAACTCAATGGAAAAAAATCTCAATAACAGAGAATTTCACAGTGAAACCAAGAATTCTTGGGTTTTCAACCCGGGGTTATCATAACTTGGGTGTATATGGGTCGCAGCTGGTTGTTTGGCTGGCTTGTCACGCCATGGTTTCTGGAATAGTGAAAGTGACACCAGTGGTCCGAGCGGTAATGCTAAGTAATGTATGTAAGTTTGCATCAAGTGTTGTATAGCTTTTTCTAACTTATGCAAAAGCTGTAAATAGATATAACTGTATTTATTGTCTTTTATGCAAATTGTTTTGTAAATAAAGTAATTTTTTTTAGAAACTTAATTGGCAGAGCTCCCAATTTTTTAATGGCTGGTATCATTTGAAATCTAGGGTCTTGTATCAACATCCTACCGGGAACTACTTTATGGCAGCTCATGAACATTTTTGTAACATCTATGGTGGTCCTGGCATTCCTAAGAAAATCAAAAAGGTAGCCGAAAAGGCTTAGAGCAATTATTGGTTTCTAAAGCCTTGGTGCCGGTTGCAATACTGATTTAGGAAGAGCAGCAAATCATCAAATGTTAATAGCATCGGTTTCCGGGTCCTTGATTTCAATGGAAGGCCTCCCTGTCTATGATTGGCTGTTTAAAGTATCCAATCAGTAGCAAGGGTTGTTAGACCATGGAGGAGGATAGCTGTTCCACCCCTATAAACCACCCCTATAAAAAATAGCTATCAAAACACACTGGCAAATATCATTTTGGCTCGTTTCAGCATCAAAGAATGCAAAAACAGACTCAAGAAGCCAAACGATAAAGAAATGTGGAAATTTCATTAAGTAAAATAAAAAGCATATATGCAATGTTTATTCTAGATAATAATTCTACATGCAATTTGGAAAAATGTATACTTTGTTTCCTTATTATTTCACTGGCCTTATCTTCATTTCTGAAAATTTGTAGGAGTAGTAATGACCTTTGCCGTGATACCAGTTGATGCCGTCAGCATGGGAGCTATGCTGTCCAGATAAATACTGACCATTCAAGTTTGCATGGTGACAAGCAGCATACCACCAGGCTCCCTTGAAATCCTGGGCACAATTTGATGGATGAATATCATTGTCTTGGTCTTTGGTTGAGAAGAACATGCCGTTGTGACCTGTTAGAGAATCTCCTGAGAAAGGAAGAAGGAGCTGTATGAATAGAGAGGAAGTTTATATCTAAATGTGGTGAGAAATACAGGGTGTTTATCACGGAAGAGATCACTTTCAACACTTTCTCTGTTTCCTACCACTGTACCGTTTTTTTTCTGAACTTTGGTGGAACGCTATACCAAGTCCAAAAACACAAATATCAATGTTTTATCCTACCAATGGTGCTGTTGGGTTTGATTAAGTGCCTAATGAAATCTATAAGATATTTGCTTACCTGCATTGCCCTCTGTAAAAGCTCCAAGTATTAACTTGTACTTCTCAGACTCTCCCAGAACTTTAAATGAAGCGTATTTGCCAAAATGCTTTGCGTTGTCAAAGTCTTGCAGATCAATGCGCAGCTCCCATGTGCCTTTGGACAGAGAGTAAGTTTGAGCATGGAACACTTCTTTTAACTTGTACATTAAAATGCTTCCAGATACTTCTGATGTCAGGTTGAAAAACAAGATGTTTTTATTTTCTAATACACACAACCTAAACCTTGTTAAAAATAAAGAGCAACAGGATTGCCATGTCTGTGTAAGAATTTACAGGTCGAGTATCCTTTATGCAAAATTATGCAAAATCCAAGTTCAGCTGAAGGAAATTCAGATAAATTCATGACTTGAGAGGGAAATCGAGAGGCGTCTGGTGTCTCCCAGAGCCCTTCCAGTCCATTTTTCAGGCTTCCCCAGAGCACTTTGTCTCCCTTCTGGGAAAGCCTGAACAATGGACACAAAGCGATCTGGGCCTGCATGGAGGACCCTGACCAACTGAGCGGACGCAGGTGAGAAGACAGATCCGTTATCCAAAATTATCCCTTATCCTAAATACTTTTGGTCTGAAGCATTTCCAATAAGGGATACTCAACCTGTATATATTTTACAATGATTGTAATATCCAACAATGTAGGTGTGGCCAAACACCAATCCCTTTAATAGTTATTTATTGCATTGTACAAGACCTTTAAAGAAAACAGGGTATCCCTTGAGAAAGAAGATTACACCTGGGCAACTTGGCTCGAGAAAGCATGGAGCTAAACTCAATCTAAAACAATTTACAATAACTGAGGGAAACTGGCCAGCCTATCTCTCTGTGTATCAGAGGAAGACGGAGCATCACCTGATGATGTTAACATGTGAAGATTATCGTTCCCCAACCAAAACTCATTCAGCCGACTACCAAAGCCGGTCTTGTAAGACTTCCAGTCACGGAAAAAATCCACCGAGCCATCCCAGCGTCTCTGGAAAACCTGTATTAAACAGGAAAAAAAAAACCCTTCTATTAAGTGTGTTTAGAATATATAAAGTGTAACAGAATATGTACATGCTAAGGTTAGGAAAAGTAAGATGAGTTTCAGGTTTTTAAGCAGAAAGAGTTGGGCGCTAAAAGTATGGCGGGAGCAAGAAGACCTAGTTCAGCGTCCAGCCAAGACGCGTCTCTGAGTACGACCATCATAGATGCTGCCACTCGGTGGTGTTTGTTGTAAAATATAGTTTAAGAAATGTATAATACTGCCTTTTAACTAGAAACATTTAAAGGTGTTGTCATTCTTTAACTCTTTAATCACATTGTGAATTGTCGTGTGACACAAAAAGCAGGCAGTGATAGGATGTTGCCATAGAAACTGAAAAAGCACTTAAATGTTTGTGTTGCTTTTCTGAGACAGACTTTCAGAGGAAAGAATAAAATAAAAGGTTTTTTTCTACGTTTATATATGGTGAACACTCTACAAAGCAAAATTGTGTTGGCTTTAAGAGATACGATTGTTCTTCACTTACTATCCAGCCTCCTCCGTCGGTGTGCATATCACACAGCACCTTCAGTGGGTTTGTGCCGTCTGGGTATATTGTGTACCAGTCACTCAGAACCATCCCCTGATCCAGAAGCTCCTTACAGTCCCTGGCAGCTAAGAGAGAACAAGACATAAAGGTATTAAAAAGGGAAACATCCAGAGAGCTTTGTAATTGTATTGGTACTGTGTACATATGGCTGAAAACAGGGCCAGCCCAAGACATAATTCCGCCTGGGGCGAAGTTTAAAATGACGCTGTGGGCATTAATATGAAGTTGCCCCCCTCTCCTTTGTAGCCATCACAGACTAATTCTGGGAAGGCTTTCCCCAAGATTTTGGAGTGTTTCTGTGGGACTATTTGCCCATTCATCCAGTAGAGCATTTGTGAGATCAGACACTGATGTTGGATGAGGAGGCCTGGCTCACAATTGGCGTTCTCACTCATCCCTCTGGGCTGCCACTCGAGTTCCTCCACATCAAACTTGTCAATTTATGTCTGTATGAGCCTTGCTTTGTGTACAGAGTGGAGTCATGCTGGAACAGGAAAGGGCCTTCCCTAAACTGGTGTCACAAAGTTTAAAACCCATTTCATGAAGCTTGCAACAAACTGAGCTTGTCCTGATAATCATACCTGGGAGCTTCTGGGCTCCCTAGGCGGTCCCGTGACGTCGGTGGGATTTCCTACTGACGTCAGTGGGACTTCCCGCTGTCATTGTGGGCGTTCCAGGTATGCTAATTTTGCTTAGATCTCTGAACTGATGCTACAGAGGACAGGCGATTTTTAGGCTCCAGGCACTTCAGCAGCCAGCAGCTGGGCTGTTATTCCTAGATGCTTCCACTTCACAATAATAGCGCTTACAATGGGCAGATCTAGCAAAGCAGAAATTTCACGGACTGACTTGTGGCAAAGGTGGCATCCTATGACTCTGCCACATTTAGTCACTGAGCTCTTCAGTACGACCCATTCTAATGTCTCAGGAGATGGCTGCCTATGAGCTGTTAGCAATGGCTGTGCCTGAAACCTAAACTCAATAATCAGGAGGGTGGCCGGCGGTCCATATACTTTTGGTCATATAATGTATGCTCACTAACGTAGTCTGCCATATTAATATGAAGTAACTTTTTAAACTTTTAACAATATGTAGGTTAGTAAATACAGTAGAAATAAGTGCAATGATAAGCCTGGTGTTTTTGATTTGATGAAAGATATTTCAAACCCCAAATCACCTTTTATTAAAGTCAGTAAACCAACTGCCTCCAAAACCCAAACATTTTGTTCCACATACCTGTTTTACACTAAAAAATATATTAAGTGTTGGAACTCACCATACGTGGAGTCAGGTGGGGCAGAATCGCCTTTTTCTCCTGTTGGTAAAATAATATGTTGAATGTAATACGTTAACCCTTAAATAAGCCTTTTAATCTTCTTTTGGAATTGTACAATGTAATACTATGCAATGTTTTAAGACAGATTGGAATTCACAGATGGAAACTTTTGTAGAAAACATAACTCCACGACAGGAACAGATCCCCATGATTTATCCCCAGAACCCTCAGCCAACCTCAGTGTCATTCAATGAGTATATCGGAATTTCCATGCATTGCTCAGGCGTTTGTAGTCATTAAAGAGTTCAATTAGCAGTGACTCTGATTCCTGTACTTTTTTTTTGTTTTGTTTTTTTTAGTTGTGATTGTTTGTTATAAGTTGTATTCCATTTTGTGATCTATTCTCCAGCCATGAATGAACGGGTCTAATATAATATTGATCAACGCTCTGATTTATACATTTTAATGGAAATGATGATGTGGCTTAGATGTAATTAATTTATATTTCCTCCACTATATTTGGGACAGTTTCCATATTATTATGCATTCTCTATATGTTTATTAATTATCACGTGACAGAAAAAAAAATCTTTTGTGTCTGTGTTTTTTTAAGTAATGATACATTTAAAGGAAAATGTAATGCTGAGGCTTGTTTGCGTAATAAGCAAGAAAGCTCAAATATCGTTTGAGTGGCCATGATTCAGTGTCGTTAACTGAAATTGCAGCATGGTGGTGTTTGTAATGCACGGCGGAACAGTTAGTTATGAAGAAAAAAAGTTCTCTCAGTCTGAACACGGCTAATTGCAGGATAAGGCATGACCCCCAACATGGGAGGACTGGCACATTCTGACCCAAGGGGCAGCTAAAGCCAAGTAGCTCCATCAGCTTTTTGCCTTTGCCCCAGTAACTAACATATAAACAGGTACACATACTTACACACACACACATACACTCATGCAACATACACACTACCACATGTATACTCTTGCTAATACACACTCACTCTAACATACACACATGCTAACACTTAAACTCACACAGACACTCATGCTAACACACACTCCCTCTACAACACACATATGCTAGCGCATGCATTCATGCCAATATGCATAGATATATTTCCTCCCACCCCTCACTCCCTTACAATACTGCAGCTTTCTTTATCCGAGTTGCCGCTCTTTAATTATAGGACTACATGACACTGTATTACATGACCCTGTCAGGTTCCTGTGCTTCTCGGAGCGGCCAGAAGTGCCAGCTGGCCCGTGTCCAACAAATACAGTATGCAGGGAGTGTTTAACGTACCTTTCTGCCCTTGCGGTCCAGCCTTCCCGGCAACTCCTGCTTGGCCTGAAAATTATGGATATTGACAAATATGTCACATAATTAAAGTATAATATGCTGATAAAAATATAACAGTGTTAGAAAACAAACTATATCTGCAAATTATGCAGAGCCAGCAAAAGTTAGTATTGTATTACTATAACTGTGATACAGATGTGTTGTATACTATTAACTAATTAAGTTATTTGGCGGATATTTGCCTTGTACCTCTTGTATCATTGTGTTGTGTACAATCAATAAAATATTGCTGAACTGAAACAGTTCTGTAAAGAGGAATGGTCCAAAATCCCTTCTGATCGCTGTGCCGGCCGGATCCGCAAAGTCAGGAAACATTTGGTCGAGGTTATTGCCGCAAGAGAGAGTCAAGCAGTTATTAAATCCAAACTTTCTCCACCCTACACTGCAACTGTTTAAACTTTGTGTCAGTCTGATTGATTGTCATTAGATGAAGCAGACTGTGTCTGGCTATTGTTGTGAAGATCAAATTTAATGACCAATAGATGCAAGACTCCAGGAAATCCGAAAGGGTTTCCATACTTTTTCCCGCAAATGTCTATATTGTCTATTCATACATCAGAAACATTATACATGGGACAATGGAGGCCACATTCACCTTTCTCTCCGGGTGGTCCAACATCCCCCTTGTGTCCTGAAGGTCCTTGAATTCCTGGACACCCTCTGAGTATGGTCAGCCTGTCGGAGTCTCCAACTCCAACAACTTTGACTTCTATCAATAAAAAACATGAAACAAAAAAAACCGAACTGAAATATTCAGGGAATATTATGCTCAAACCAGAGAAAATTCCAAAATCATCAAGTTTATTATAATTATAGAAATACTACATACTAAAGAAAGATACTTTCAATGCTAATTAAAATTGACTACCATTAACTCCTGGATCTCTAATCAAACATGTAATCAGTGGGTTAAGAGCCCATACACAGAGAGTAAATAGTAAAGATCATCACTGTGTGGTTGATTTTCTTAGTGGAAATAATTGTTTTTTTAGGAAAATGTCCTAATGTATTCACACAATATTTCACAAAACATACTTACAAATATTCAAATAATCTGTAGAGGTTGACAACATTGTCAATAGAAGCAAGATATTTACCATTTACCCATGACTTACCTGGACATGAATCTTCAGCATTACCAAGCGTGGTGAGGAGCCAAAGTACCACCGTGGACCTCCACATGAATGCCGTCTGATTAATGGTGTCACGAGCCTCTCAATACCTTCAACTAAGGATTCTTTAAGATGAGCCAGAGACATTTTATAAGAAAATTAACTCCGCCCCATCTAAACCCATCCCTATTCCTGTGCGTGACTGATAATGTCACAGGTCTGACACAATACACTGTACAGATTCTCAGGGTCCCATAAGTCAACTCATGACACAGAACAGGTCAGGGAGTAAAATGATTAATTTCTTCCTTGTAAGTGTATTTAGAATATTATGTTGCAAAGATCCTCACATTAAGTTACATTTTGTGCTTTAGTCGGTCTCAAGGAGATGCTGTAAACTATAAGTCTTTGACCTAAGTGTCAGAAGATTTGTCAAAACAACTCAGAGTAACATAAGTCTTGCTTAAGAGCTGTTTGGATGAATAGAAAATATAACTCGGTCCTAAAGGCCCTCCAGAAGCCCATAGTTTTCCTTGTGGAATCCCATTAGATAAATCCTACTCTGAGGACTAGGTTGGGGCCCATGGCTAAAATGAAATGAAATTCAACATGTACACATACAATAAAGGATGTCAGCTGATCATATAGAATATTTTTACCAATAAGAAACAAGGAAAAGGTTAATTGCCTATCTTACCAAGATTTAACGCATTAGTAAAATTACCAGCCACCATGAGACAGGGATGAGGCTTCATGCCCCAAAAAATAGGCTCTGGGTTTGGTAGTTAGTCATCATTAGGGACCATCTAGAGGACACTGGTCCACAAAATATCAGAAGGCTAATGAATTATGAACCTACCTTTGGGCCCAATCAATCTTTTTGGGGTTAGAATAAAACAAACTAGAACAGTAATTGCAGTGTCGGCCTTAACATTAAAAGATCCAGTAGCCAGGTCTGCTTTTGGAGAGAAATGGGCACATAAAGCAAATCCCCAAATCAGGGAGCTGCTGAACCTCATCGTTAAGGGCAAACACTTTTCAGTGACTGTCAAGGACTTTAGCGCAATCTGCTGCTATTACAACAATATAAACAGTGACAATGCAATGAACACACATTAAGACATACAGGTACAGAAAGAGAAGAGGGTCCTCTTAAAATGTATTCATCGATTTCCATCCTACATACTATGTTTGCACTTGAAGGGATAGTGACATTTTGTGCTTCATAAAACATTTATAAAAAATAAGGGTAAAAAAAAAGACAATAGAAAAAAAAAAGTATGAGAAATAAAGCAAGGAACATAGGATGCTTGGGAAGACTTGGGAGAAGAAAGGCTTGAGAAGAGAAGGTGGGACTGTATCCAGGTACACAGAGAACAGGGGGTTGAACACCCTGGACGTCATGAGTTGAATTCACTCAATGTAACTCACTTCTCTTTTTCACATTTATTTTTATTGGCATATTGTGTTGCTCGTAACCAAAGCACAAGCACAGTCAACAGTTTGAAGTATCAATACATGCGCTACCTAGGTCTTAAAGGACTGTATACAGTATGACAATTATACATAAGGGGGGGGGGAGGGAATAAAAAGATTCTGAAAAGAAATGCTCTCCAACTTTTTAATCCTTAATGATATCATTAGCATCCTGTATAAAAGTCTGTTTCAGCAAGATGTGTATCACGTTCTAAATGAATTTACATGGGATTGTTGGTGTTGTAATTTTGTGATCACCCATGAATGTTTGTCTTTTGGCCATAATCCTTATATAGAGTAAAGATGCAGAACAGTAACAGAACCCAACTGCTGCCTCTGTGAATTTAGAATTAACAAAAAAAAAAGTTGCTGTATTTGGCTTTTTTGTGTTTTCATAAAATTAACATAGGTATTAATAAAAACAGGTCCTGGCAAATACAAATTCTACTCATTTCTGGCCTGAAATCAAGTGATAAAGAAATTACACCATGTATGCTTTCATTCCTTTATTTATTAAGGAAATATTTTTACATGTATTTAAAATGTATTATTCTAGATAAAGATTTCCATAGAATGGTCACAGATAAATACCTTTTTGCGTTTTCCTTTGTTTATATTGTAATACTACCCGAAAAAAAAAATCTCATTGCACAGGTCGTATCTTCATTTCAGAGATCTTTCAGAGACCCTTGCCGTGATACCAGTTGATGCCGTCAGCATTGGAGCTATGCTGCCCAGATAAATACTGACCATTCAAGTTTGAAGAGTGACATTTTTCATACCACCAGGCTCCCTTGAATAGCTCAGCACAGTTTGATGGATGAATATCATTGTCTTGGTCTTTGGTGGAGAAGAACATGTCGTTGTGAATTGTTAGAGAATCTCCTGACAAAAGAAGAAGGAACTCAATAAAAAATGTATTGATATTATATCCTGCGTCATGCTATCCCTTGGTAGCGGCAAAGTCGTCTTGGTGTGGCCAACAGCTAGATATGCTCAGCCTGGCAAATCCATCCACTGGCAGCACACACAGCAGCTTCCGGTGTTTAAGATGTCCAGTCCTGGCCAGGCCAAAACTTAGTGGACTCCAAGGTATGACATTATACCCTGGTCCAAGAACGTAGTTGTAGTTCTAGTTAGGTTTCTGCCAGTGAACAATGGTGTATCCCATGAAAAAAGTTAGCAAAATTTGTAATAGGTAATGCAGGAATCACTGAATATCTAAATGTGGTAAGCAAGTGTGACATACAGGGCATTTATCCCTTTAGGGAGGAAATAAAGAAAGGGGCTGCTGGCAAGAATATGGAAGAGATAACCTTTTTACTAAACCATGACCATTTTTTCCAGCGCATATTGCTGAGAACAACTCAATAAAATGAATATTAATCTTTTGTTTTTATCTTATCATACAACTAAATTTTTGGGTTTGGCTAAAAAGCCTCATTGTAATTCAATGAGAGAACCCCACCAACACCAGAAGAGCCCCACCAAATCATTCCTCACCATGTGTCACAAACCAGGTCTATACAGATTGTGTTCAGAAGTTATTGTGCAGTAGCGGAGTGGGACAGGGCCTGGTGCAGGGTGACTGCACTCACCCGGTGGGCATCTAGGGTTGTGCACTGTACAGATTGTCAGGGTCTCATGAGACAACTCATGACACAGGACATTCTTGGGAGTAAGCTGGATTCATTTCTTCATTCCAAGTTTATCTCAAACAGTAAAATAAATCTACAGATACAGTGCTAAAATTGTGTCAAATGTATACTAATAACTATCAAGCACCAGCGGACTAGCACCCACCAATAGTGTACAATACCAACCAGGAGAAGGGTTAACTAAGATTCCATCTAGAAAAAAAGGAAAAAATAAATTAATATATATATATAGTGCGAGATAGGTCAGGGATCACCCCTCGCTGAGGTCAAGGGACAAGTGCCCGCCTTCATTCAAACAGCAGTAAATTCATGTAATCTGACACAGGGTCAGGTTTATTAGAAAGGTTGCAAAGACAAAAGAAATACCTTGCCTGTCCAGCACTTACTATACAAGGGATGTCCCTCACTACCAGCTGGAGAGCTTCTCTCTGCCAACTTAACACAATACGTCCAGCAACCTTTACTCACTTTACTCCAATGTCTCTTCCACAGACAGGCTTTCTGTGTCCTCAGCCAGAGAGCTACCTGCCCTCCTGGCTTCCCTTTTGTATCCGCCCTCTCATTCACCTAAATTAAACACCTAGCAGGTGGAAGACTCTGGTGTTACTTTACATAGGAAAGGAACCTAGGAGAAACATACCTCCCACCACCAATCCTACACGAATGTCACAAATATATATATATATATATATATATATATATATATCTATTATATATATTATAAAAAGAACCAAATAAAGTACACATGACAGAGAAAACTAGTAGTTCAAAAATAAAGTAAATATTAAAAAACTCTTTAGTATTTTGACTGGCCAGTTTGTAGTCGCTCCAACACTTTTGAAAAATGTAATTTAGGGGCAGTTATGGTTAATGGGGTGTTTAGGGTTAATTTAGGGGCAGTTGTAGTTGATGGGGTCTTTAGGGTTAATGTAATGCTGAGGACTGAGGGTTAATTTAATTAATTTAATAAAGTTAGAGGTAAAGGGGGGCAAACTAAGGGGAATCTAAATCCTGGGGGCAGTGAAGATTATTAATGTATTTATTTATAAAAGTATTGTGTCCATGAGATTCTCTGAATCATTGTCTGAATGATACGCCTCTGGCTCCATGTTTAATGCTATGTCTATGTTTAATGCTACATCCATGTGTAATGCCATGTCCATGTTTAATGCCATATCCATGTGTTATGCTCTGTCCATGTTTAATGATATATCCATGTTTAATGTTAACCCTATGTGTAATGCTATGCTATATATGTAGCTCTCTCTATCACATGTATTATTGATCTCTTGGGTAAAACACATTAGAACACATGGATGAGTTATGGTGAGTGCCCCTCCTGATTTCAGGCTCTATATCCACTGCTGGGATGAAGCAGCTGCAGCATAGACCGGTCAGCTTCCTCTCACATGCTTCTGACACAGCTGTGTGAGGACCATCATAGAGCGCTGCCCCCTCCTGAAACTAACATATGCAATCGTGAGGTGGTGTATTATAGGGTCCTGGGGGACAATACTGAGGCTGGGTGGGATAATACTGGGAGATAATAGAGGGTCTGGGGGGCAATTAAGGGGCTGGGTGATAATACAGGAGCTGGTGGCATAATAAGGGGCTTTGGGCTAGTAAATAGCACCTGCTGGCATAATGGCCACATCCTCTTCACACATAATACAACACACTGATCTCGGCCCCTCCGCACACCGTGTGCCATTTGAATAATTTCCGTTATGTCTATAGTTTCCGGAGCCTAATTTTAAACCATTTTACCGGCCGCCACCCTACAAGGCCGCACGGTGATCATCGTCCTCTCTCCGCCAATACGTTTAACACAAACCGGATAATAAACACACAACAGCCGGGAATTCATAAAACTATTTATTACAAACAAACACACTTTACAATCTTGAATAATGTTTTAACTATTGATGTGCCTCGTGGGAGATGATTTCATGGGTATCCAGCAGGCTGATCTCCAGCGACTCTCATGATCCTCATCCAGGCTTTGACCTGATGATGTCTCCGTAAATATCGTTGGAGACATCATATCCTGGTGCCCCGCTTTTAAAGGAACCCAGGAAACTATGGAGGCCTGTGCCTAGGCCAGAACCCGTCGCTGTGCCCCCCTCTGCTTTGTATTATATACAGGGACCGGCTTGCTGGTATATGTACAGGAACTATGCCTCATCTCTGACACAAATACAATGTAAAGTCAAAAAAAAGAAACCAGTTATAACCTGCAGCAGCATTATCTTCCCCCTGCAATTGAGAGATGAAACAGCAATGTCTTATGATGTCATAGTACTGACTTTCTGTTAGAGTGTCTCTGTAACAATTTCCTGCACACAGACACTCCGGGAGCCCAACATATACACAGCTCTCTGTAACACACATACACGATTCATCTTCCAGAGAAAACACAGAGCGCTGACTCTTTATTACAGTCTCAGCTATGATCTTCTACACATGTATGTGCAGGGAGTCCAACATATATGTAGCTCTCTCTAACACCTGTATTACTGATCTTTCTGGTAAAACACATTAGAACACATTCATCTTAGACACCGCCTAAAACATACAAACACTGCTGCTTAATATTATACTCCATGACGGGTTAAGGACAGCGATGGAGGTACAGGTCGCAGCAGTTGAAGGCGGTTGAAAGTTACTTTAGCCGGTGTGAGCAGAATTTGGAGGGGTAGATGCAGTGATGGTGTAAGGATAATAATGAAAATGTTAAAAAAAAACCCTCATACGTACAAAGTGAGGTCTCTAAAATATATAGAATACATGTACTAGAATAAAAACATGGACATGTCATATGAATTTCTGGTAATGTGACAGGAATCCCATATCCATATGTAATGCTATGTCCATAATTAATGCTATATCCATGTTTAATGCTATGTCTATGTTTAATGTTATCTCTATGTGTTATGCTATGTCCGTGTTTTATGCTGTATCCATGTTTAGTGCTATGTCCATGTTTAATGTCATATCTGTGTGTAATGCTATGTCCATGTTAAATGCTATATTCATGTGTAATGCTATGTCCATGTTTAATGCTACAGCCATGATTAATGCTATTTCCATATTTAATGCTATATCCATGTTCAATGCTATCTCCATGAGTAGTGTTATGTCAATGTTTAATATTATGTCTATATTTAATGCTATGTCCATATTTAATGACATATCCATGTGTAATTTTATCTCCGTGTTTAATGCTATCTCCACGAGTAATGCTATGTCCATGTTTAATGTGATGTCCATATTTAATAGTATGTACATGTTTAATGTTATCTCTATACGTAATGCTATGTCCATGTTTAATGATGCCTTTATGTGTACTGCTATATCCATTTTTAATGCTATATCCATTTTTAATGCCATATCCATGCTGGTTCTTCCTACTAAGAAATAAATATTGGGGATTTCTTTATACTATATGGCTATGTCTAAGTCTGGTTTGACAGAACTTGCCCACCTCGGGGTACTTTGATGTAGTGGAGGTGAGCATTATGAAGCCATATAGTGTGATGGAGTCCACAATACTTACTCACTGAGTATGGGCAGGAATTCTTCTGTTGTCTTATGTTAGTCCATGTTTAATGTTATCTCTATACTTATTGCTATGTCCATGTTTAATGCTATGTTCATGTTTAATGTTATCTCTTTATGTAATGCTATGTCCATGTTTAATCGTGTCTTTATGTGTAATACTATGTCCACCTTTAATGCTATGTCCATGTTTAATGTTATCTCTAAGTATAATGCTATGTCCACATTTAATGCTATGTCCATGTTTAATGCTATGTCCATGTTTAATGCTATGTCTATGTTTAATGATATCTCCATGATTAGTGCTATGACCATGTGTAATGCTATATCCATGTGTAATGCTCTATCAATGTGTAATGTCCATGTTTAATGTCATGTCCATGTTTGTAGTGATGGGAAGTTCGGATCATTAAAATGAATCGGATCATTTCGATTCGTTCACTGAAATGATCCGATTCATGATCCGGATCTTCGGATCACTCAGTGTGTCTGCACGGAGTTACTGTTTTCCAGTAACTCCGTGCAGGCACACTAACGATTGGCCCCGCCCCTTTCATTCTGAATCCTCCCCCCTGCCTCCAGTGATGTCAATGAAGGCAGAGAGTCGTTCAAAGATTCGGATCTTACAGGGATCCGAATCTTACAGTGATCCGGATCACTGTAAGATCCGGATCATTGTAAGATCCGGATCATTGTAAGATCCGGATCTTTGAACGACTCTCTGCCTTCATTGGCATTCTAATCATTCAGAGAATGTCACCATACTGTTATAAATAAATAAATACATTAATAATCACTGCCCCCAGGATTTACATTCCCCTTTACCTGCAACTGCACCTTAAGCTAACTTTATTAAATTCATTAAATTAACCCTTACCATTAAATTAACCCTAAACACCCCATCAACCATGACTGCCCCTAAAATTAACCCTTTACACCACCCCCATTCATACCCATGTCTGCCCCTAAAATTAACCCTTAACATTCCAATAACCATAACTGCCCCCAAATTAACCCTAAA
>VKOC01021448.1:0-20267 GCA_009364415.1 Spea multiplicata
TGGAGGGCAAAATATCCTACCCACCTTTCCCCTCTCCCACCCTAATACCTTCTTACCTCATCCCTGTTGCATATCTCTGTTGCCTTAGATGGGGTGTTTTCTGGCGGGGGGAAAATATTTGTTACCCATTAATAGGAAAAATGATATGACTATGGTGGTAGTAGCTACAGAGCAGCATGTACCTGAATAACATGAGAACTTTAGTTTACAATAGCTGAGGTGCTAAAGATTAGCTACAACTACCCCAGCCCACAATTCCTATAGTGTTCAACCACTAATGGCTGACTGTATATCATGGGAGTGACAGTCAACAGCAAAACGGTCTATAACTACAATTCCCATGAAGCTCAGTTGGCAATATGACAGGTTGAAAGTGATTGTAGATGCAATCAACAAACGTTAGTGTTTACGCTGTAGATTACAACTTCCATTCCCATAATAATCAACTAGCAATGCTGCTTGCGCAACACCATGGGAGCTGCAAACCAACATTCCGCAGCATTCTGAGGTATTACACAAAAAGAGGGTAGTTAGAGGGTAGAAAAAAGGCTCGGTAGTTTTGCAGCAGTTGTGGCATTTGCTGTTATTGCATTTCTCGTGAAGTTCATCCAACCAAATTGTTGGCTGAGAATCATGAGGTGTACATTCCACAATGTACTGCAGTACCATTCCTTAATGATATAAAAGCTAACCTTTGACACTCCAATTGTGGAGTTTTCACTTTCCAGGGATGCTTAACATACCAGACTCCCTGAGAGTCATGGGAAATGTAGGCTCAACAGCATGTTTAACAATAAACTACCTTGTATAGGCAACATGCAAACTTTGTCTCTGCCCAGGCGAGGACTCTGTGCCTGTGAAGGAGCAGCTGCTACAGTTAAAGGAAGAGAGCAGACCAAACCACTGTGATGCAAGGAGTGTTCAGAATGAAATCAACAAACATAACTGTGTGTATACACACTTTTGTGTATAATGTATATCAAATAATATAATAACCTGAAATATAAAAAAAAAGTATATTTTTAGGATAAGAGGATCGCTTGAAAATACTCCTGAGAGCTGAAAAGGACCCCTTTTTTCTGTTTATGGTATAACATTTATAATAAGTTTGCTGCTGCACATTAGCCATTAGTCCAATCTACTAGTCAAACACTCTGACTCCATATTGTACTGCCTGGTAAAATAGTTTATGGAGATAAGGACTTCATTTCCATTGTCATGAAGAATCAAGTATGTCAGGAACAAGCAGACTAAATGGGACGGATGGTTCATATCCGTCATCTTTTCAACGTTTTTGTAGACATTCCCCATAATCGACTATTATCCAATTCCCTAATATATGGCTATAGAACTTGTTTACACTGCTATGCATACATTTGGGATCAATTAGAAATGTCCTTGGTTTTCAAAGAAACAGATCAGAAATCCAGCACAGGCGGTGTTAATGTATTTAATAACTATTGTAGCTGGAAACGGTTGATTTTTAATGGAATATCTGCATAGGCGTACAGGAGACCCTTTATCACTCCCATCACTCCTGTGTTCCAATGGCACGTTGTGTTCCATTAATCCAGGTCTAAGTTTAAAAGGCTAAATGATCATTAGAAAACCCTTTTGCAATTATGTTACAGCTAGAAATGTCCTTTGCTAGACAGCGACCCCAAACTTTTGAATGGTAGTGTATACATTTTGATGGCAGAGGTTACTCCTACTGATGGTTAAGAGGTGTGGGACCACCAAATGCTCCATGATTTAGAACAGCTGAGTTTTGAATTTCGCTTCATAAAGGACAGAATGTTTATCAGGGCAGAGGTTTCCCGTGTAACCTCAAGAACAAAGTACTCCCTAAAATAAGAGTAATTGAAAGGATGATCTTTTTTGATTGTCTTCTTCAGGAAGATAGCCTAAAATAACACTTCTGAGGGTAACATGTCACACAAAGCTGTTTGGTCAGTAAATAGGTACACTAATAATTAACTGCAGCAGAAGACAGATTGCTTTAGAGAGTAAAATGGCGAAGGAAACGGAAACGTGACCCATTTCCCGCAGTGCCTTCTGAAAGGCGTAATAATTAAGAATGAATTAAGAGAATTGTTGTGGTAATACGTGATGTGAAAGTATAGGTTTCCCCAGGTAAAGTGTAAACTGTTATAATATTTATATGAAAACATTACAAGTGTAACACTATGAAAGTTTACCTAGGGGGTTCTTGGGGGTAAAATGTGCCGGGACTCTGGTACTCGTGTTAAATATCATGTTCTGGTGTCAGGCATTTTCTTTTCAATAGATGCCTAGTTTAAGAAAAACCACGCATAACATCACATGATATAATAGTAAGAATGAATTAATAAAAGAAACAGAAAACTATATTTTCTTAAAAACCCAGTCTACTCTATTAAGGAAGGGATTGTATTATTCTTTTTTATAACAGAGAAACATCTGACGGGTCACTTACTTTAGTGTAGTGAGCTGTCTTTTAGCTGCATCCCTTACCTTCCCCCGGCAGAAGTCTCACGTGTGTAAGGGTACACACGAGACCTCCGTTTAGAAGGATGCTTGTTACATTTATTGTATGCTTGTATCAGCAGATTCTGTAATGTTGTTATGATAGGGGGAGCGAAAATTAAAAATAACATTTTTAATTGCAAAATTGGCAATATGCAGTTTGACAATAAGATTAACACACATTACGGCATAGCAGTCCAGGAGGCTGAGGAGCATGCTCACATGTGCTTACAATCTATAACCTATAAATTAAATATATATTATATATTCATATGTGGATCAAATCATGTTTATTGGTTATCTCTGTTGGCTTCCTCCAGTCTCAGAGCCATTATCTCCTTTGCTACCATTCTCACACATTCTTCCTTTCTCTCCTTTATTCCTCTTCTGCCTTCTACTCTGTATCACTCTTTCAAGTTGTTCATGCGGGCAGCTTTACCTGGAATATGACACTTGTTACATATTTACCAGTTAAGCCTCCATCAGGAGAAATGCATTCTATTATGAGAATAACAAAGTCGCTGTTTATAGAGGATATAATAGAGGATACAATGTATGGATTATAGAAAAAATCATGTTGCCTTTTATTTCTTTTAATATAGAGCAACAACGTATCTGTAAAATATTGAACGTCATAAACTTATACTCAATCTCACTTACTATATATTTTTATTATCCATAAGACTTTATGATAATCTGATAAAAGATAAGAAGGTGAGTCTACCCTGGTTTGGGTAACTATAGAACTTGAAAACAAAGTGATTGTCTAAATAAGTGTGAAAGATGTGTGTGAAAAAACCCAGAGGAGCTTGACCATCTGCTAGCTGAAGCAATAACTAAGTTGTCTATGAAAGATGAAGAAATAGCTAAGATGTCTATGAAAGGTGAAGTTATTGTTATTTCACTTTAATCTCACTGATGTAGGCTGGAGAAACCAGAGACCTGGGTCAGCCAGGAGTAGATAGATCCTAAATCTTTGTGTGTTTGGGCTCCAGTGATCATAAACTTGTGTAGATAAATATAAAGACAGAGGATATATTTAGATGGAGTCCAGGAGAAATGGAATTATTTAAAACAAAGGCAGCAGAACTTGCATTAAATTTGTCAGTAAGGCTAAAAGAGAAAGGAGACGGCTCTGAAAATGAGGAAAATGAGAGCAAATATAAAGATAAGCTTAGGCAGCAAAACACATTATTAGATGTACCAAAGCACCCACAAACGAGAAAACATAATCAAGGAATAGTTCGATTAAAGAGAAAAGAACATAGAGGCTAATACAGTAAGGGCATTTAAACCGGGTACGTGTAAAGCAATCCTGAGTCTAAGACAAGGCTTTTAGAACAGTAAAAAAATAAATAAATATTATGAAATTAAAATAATAGACTTAACAACTTTCATACAGATACTTTGGATAAAGGTGAGAGAAGCTTCCCAATATCTATGCCGAGGAGAGAAATAAATATATCAACTCTCTACATATCCAACAGACTTGAAGTTGCTATAAATCAGGGCTTTGGAACATCTCTATCTGCAAATTAAGATAAGCTTGATCATTTGCCAGAATACGCGAGCTTCGGAATACACATTTCGTGCAAGAGGGCAAGCACATTTAATTATAGTGGACATGTATTAATGTAACAGTCTCCTGTGGGATTAGATGATTTTTAATGTGGATTTTCCCTCTGCTGTAGCATTTCTCTGACCCCAACTGTAGTTACTGAGAAAACCGTCTGCTTGCTCCCAAAGTCTCGAGTGAGATGCATATTGTGTAGATTGTGTATGAAATCAAATAACACATGCAACAACTTTAGAAAAATTCACATAGAGAATATATTCATGTATATGCATATATGGTACAATTTAAATACATATTCGAACATACATAAAACTCACCAAATCGAGCAATTTTGTTATTTATTCCACCTGGTTTTTTTTTTTTGCTCCCTTCATGTATTTATATTAAGCTTCTATTTTTAGGTTTATGTGAATATTCATTTACTTGTGAAAATTGTCACTGTTATTCTTCATCTGTGCAAATTTAATTAAAGTGAACACACTGAGCAAATAATAAAGAGCAAAATAAGAGGCTAATGTTTTTGCATCTTAAATTTGTTTTTAGTACATGCGCTTCCTTAAATTTACTACAAATATTCTGAGGTCCCAGAAAAGGAGGCACTACAAAAGCTTAAAACCCCTTGTCGGGGGGAGTAGCTGTTTCATTAATTACAAAAGGTGGCTGCTGTGTGTGTTTTAAGGCCAAAGTATGTGTGGCAGCCGGCGGCCCATACACAGCCGCACACTACACTCTTACACGTTTGCTGTGTGCAACAATGTATATCCAGCTGGTGGCCACACACAGAAAGGACATGCCCAATGAGAGGGAATAAAGGTAGCCGATAGGGCCCACCGAGCATTTGCCTGCTTTGCTTGCTGACCAATCTGGGCTTAGTGTGTGTGTATTAGTAAGTCACCAGCAACACACTCTTGGTGCACCACAATTTGACCTTCCCATGTAAAGGTCAGCTCTCGAGTCATTGTTACCAAATAAAAGCCCCCAAAATGTTCAAAGAGATAAACTGAATAAACTGTGAAGTTTAACATAAAAACAAAAAATGATCTGTAACAGTTTTAAAAAACTTTAATACTTGGTAAATAGACTTATAGTTAAAGAGAATACATCATAATGCCATGCATTCTCTCGCCTTTTATTTTTGTGGGGTAGAGAAGGTATAAACAAACCTATATGTTTGAGATAAATTTGATAGCAATTAATAAAATTAGCTTCAACAACTTAACTATCACACATCCAGGTATTATCTCTGCCCTGATTTGAATGAAATAAATGCACAAGGAAAACATAAGAGCGATAGATAGTTTTCAGTGCTAGAATGATTAATGGTTCTATCTCAGTTGCCCGTTAACTCTTTGTAGATTCCTGTATTCCTGCTTTTTTGATGGCTATCCAGCAGCTGTCAAAATATTGTCCATCACCGTAAACCAGTCAAGAGACCACAGGTTGCCAAACTAGACTTGGTTATCTCATGTTTAAGCAAATCTTCATGGTCTAGAACCAAACAGGTTAAGTGAGGTTTTCCTAGGAAAATAAATAATAATGCGCGGCCGGCTGCTCGTAGTATGGAAGCGGCGTGTGAGTGGGTAGCTGTCTGCATCAGATCAGCAGTAGAACAGGTGCCGCAGCGCAGATGCTGGATCCAAACTGGCATGCACAGCTGTTTGTGGGAGTTTTCAATAACAAATGCAAACAGCATTTATCAACGTTTTCACCCCATAAAATACCTACTGTGTTCAGAAGCTAGGGAAAAAAAAAGTAGCAACTGTCGCTGCCGTTTTTAATTACACCACCCAATCTATTTATTAGGTGGGATAACAGAATCTTGGCATACGTTATATCTCTTGAAAGTCCTACCGTACTTATCGCTGAAGAAATCTTGTTGTGGCATTTTGTTAATACCTAATATTATGTTTACTACATTCCTTACTGGAACACACCAATAAAAAGGATTAAATTATAACAAATCATTGATAAATAATGAGGTGGTCTCTGTTAAGATTACAGATATTAGCTAAGTCCCTGAATAGTAACTAGGTAATATGAAACTACACCTGAACCAGAATAATGTAGCCCCATTAAACAAAAAGAAACACACAAACACTCCCTCAATTAATTCTGTAAACCTAAGTATATATTAAAAAATCTTAAAATTATAACAAAAATACTGTATGCTGCAGTAATCTCAAGGAACAATACTGAATATTGCCATCTGCCATAGGTCTGCCTCTCTTGGTGATGTCTATAGTAGGGTTTATTCACTAAAGCTTGGGTTGGCATGAGAGAGGAGCAGAGAGTTGTGGTTTTGAGGACCATAATTGACCTTTTATTATGGATGACTATCCCTGGCAGATTTCCATAGCAAGAAGAGCTGTTCTGGCCCTGTATAATGCATAATTCAATGGGTGAGGATACTTTGAAGAAATCCCATTAAAGAGTTAACTATACATTACACGTGGACAGGCACCTCTTCATGCAGCAGTAGTTCCCTAGGATTGGACCTTCATAATGTACATTGAAGTCAAGAAGTTGAACTTACCTTTAGTGAATAGACCGCTACAGCAGTTCAGAAGATATTTCCACCTTTCCACCGGAAGGTTTATAATCCCTTACCGACATGCACAGTAAAAAGGGACAGAAAAGGATTTTGTCCAACAAAGTGTTTTATGCGAAATACACTAATAAAGTCTAAGAACCAAAATCCTATTCTTAAAATTCCCCAAACTGAGAGTACTTGTTAATGTGTTATATATGGTAAGCAAGACCCTTATTTATTGTAGGCAAGACTTGAGCGTCTAAATTGCTGTCTCTCTCTAAATTACAACGTATGGCCAACAAAATGATGTACAAATAGAATGTGAGTACCTCTGCCACAAAAAAAACATGTACCGTATTCTGTTTTTACTGCTTTTATCTTCTAATCGCAATACACATGATTATAGGCAGCTGTCTAATGACAAATCCAGCAGGAACAAAACAGACAAAACCAAACACAAATGGTTTATATTTACTACATTATTATATTTCATTTATAGAATACCAGCTGATTTTGTAGGAATATTACAATCGGGATAAAATACAAGTTTAAGCATTGTTAATAATAATAATAATAATAACATGAACATGCCTAAGACATTGAAGTACATTTTCTGTGCATATGTAAATTGTCCAATATTCCTACATCTCAGATATTTCTAGACCAATACAAGCAAACGGAAATGTTATGCAAATTATATTATCTTTTTATTCTAATAATATAATAATTCATATTTTAATTTTTAATTATTATTTTTTTTATTATTGATATTGTTTTTTTTTTACATTTCAACCCATGAAATAATAGGCTTTATCAAAAACTCCAGCCTAAGCTTAGCTTCCTGCAGCATTGGATTATAAAGACGTTATGGTGGGGTGCCTGTCATCTGGTCATCTTGAGTCAGAAAGGGAAATATTCCTGCACCCGCACAGAATTTCAGCTGCATTAAATAAGCTTCACAATAACAAAAAATATTTGTGTGTACATGAGTATGTATAGCATATAAGGAGAAATATGCTCCTAATATTGTTCTCTAATGAATCTTCTGATTCATACAGTGAGTAAAACGTTGTCCAAGGAAGGATTTCAGCTATTGTGGAAGGTAACTAGAACGGTTCACCTGCTTCATGGTTGACAGCTTGGTTATGTCTTGTCTAAGAATGACTGGGGTCCCACAATGGACTGTAGGCATTCAGAGGCAGACATTTTTTTCATCTGAACTTCATACAGGAATTGAAACCCTAAGCCAAGACGGTAGAAAAGAGGTAGGGAAGAGTCAGCTAAAACAGAAGCTCTACTATGGCAGACATGCAATTCACTTTGTCCCTTTCATTCCTGAGACCACCGGCTGACTGGTTCCAGCAACAAGATACAGATATCACTGGGTTTCTTGTAAAGGTGCGTTTCAGGCCAATTTTACACATACAGAGAGCTACATGTAGGAAATACCAAAATTTAAACTAAATTTTTTGTCTAAGTACATTCAAGTACAAAAAGTACCATCTTAGTATTAGTGGGCTCCAAAACATACAACCAATGGTTGAGGACGGGATTGGGCAGGATTTCGTGTTGGCTTTGTTGAGAGATCAACTGTTCAAGTATATAGTTGCCATTATTATTTAAACTATCTAATATATATTGTATCTAAAGGGGTCACCCTATCAGGCACTTTTAGACTCATCTCTAAACCAAATGACCTTGAGAATCTGCCAGTTCTTCTGAAGACTGGAATAAACATACCAAAATATTGAGTTTAACAGAAAAAACATACTTAACCAGCTTTTTATGAAGATGACCAGACAAGTATTCTTGTAAAACCAACATTCTTGGTCCACATTATAGGTTTTGAATAATAACGGCCTGAAAATAAAATTGAGTGCCAGTCAGTTTATAGTAAACATCATCGCAGTTTAGATATTAATGATTTTTGATGTATCACTAGCTTTCAATAGACATTTAATAAATGTAATTCAATAACATGTTCTGCCAATCTACTTATCTTTTTTTATGGAAAAGTATCTTATAAGGTAATTCTCAATCTAAAAACGGCATATAATGCTTTAAGTTGTAATTTTAGTTTTCTTCAATTTAATGTGATAATAAAAGTTATGGGAAAGGGACATTTAAATGATAGATTAGGTAAAATAAAGACTGAAATTCTGAAAAAGTATCAAATATGTTGGATGTGTAATTTAATGCATTTGGAATATTTTACATTTACCAACTTCAGGAACGGTTGCAACTAAAAATATATGCAATAAATAAATAACATGTGAAATACAAATTACACAAATCCAAGAGTTTGTAACCATCTGCCCGGGTTTATTTGACAAATCTGTGTTAGGAATTACAGGTCAGAAGAGGAAAATCGTTTGTACTGAGATCATTCCTTGAAGGAAGGGTTATTGCGAGCTGTATGATCGCTTTTATTCCCCCAGACAATATGAAGCTGGACTGTAACTTCTACATTTATACCTGCGAGCCCTTAGCTGTGCAAATGAATTTGTAGAACATAAATAACCCAATCAGTTCTCGGAGTTGAGAGCTTACTTTCAGACAGCCCGGAGCCATCAAGCTGACATTAGCAGGAAATAACCTGTCACAATGTGACAGAGCTAGACTGTCAAAACGGGAAAACATCTTAAATGTCCCCTGCTGGTTGCGAAAGGTATTTTACAATAATAAAAATCTTCTATTAACATAAAAAAAGGATGCGCGTTAAACCAACATTATTTTTTCTTTTAAAGAGGGTTTTTAGTTACATAACATTTAGTGATAAAACAAGAAAAACATATTTTAAAACCGCAACAAATTCCAACCTTCCTAGAGTTCCCTTTATTTTCTTGGTTATTAAACAAGTTACACAGATTTGAATAGATGCAAAGTGATCAGAAAACCAGGATTTCATGTATAGAATTAGAAACACAGTATTGGAATGTATTTAAGAAGCATTTGGCTCGTCTAGTCTGTCCATTTTTCCTGACATAGAGACCCAGACCTTAATCGGTCCTTGGTCTCGTCTTAGATTCAGGATAGCTCTATGTGTATCACATGCATGTATAAATTCCCTCATTGTATTAGCCCCTACCACTTTTGATGGTAGGCTGTTCCATTCATCTACCACCCTACCACCCAGGAAAGTAAAAATATGCCGGGAAATATAATGTTTGAAACAGAAGATATACAAAAGTTATTGAAAATACTTTATCAATCAGTATAATGCATAGTGAGATTGTTCTACTCACTCACACGCCATGCATTTAGATAATCAGTGTTGAAAATATTAGGGAATTATATTATTCCACTTAAGATGCCTTACCTATACATGAGAGCTCATTTTAAGATTTGGAACCACTGCCTAAAGTATTTTAATGTGTGTTAATTGAAATTCAACTTGATGCCAACATGGTTTCCAGAGGGTTTCAAAAGCATTTGCATCCATCCTGTTTATGTGCTTTCTCTATTTCTTTTCTAGGTGGTCTCATTTGATAAAAGTATGTAGGGCAGGGCATACTGGCAAATGTTTAGAACACTAGGCAAATTGGCTCGACTTGCCCCCTGGGCTTAATTGCGCTAGCCCTCCCAGTACCATTTTAATTTTCAAGTCATTAAGAATATTCTGGAGACCTAGGCATAATTACTTCTATAAAACGGGTAGAGCTCTGACTCAAAACCCACGTTTCCCCCAGCTGACTGTCAATTTAATGCTCTGAAGATCCAGAAGGGTTATGGATCAAAAGTCATTTTGTAAAAATAGTTTAAGAAAGGGTCTACCAATCGGCATGGTGTGCCTTGGTGTTAAGACCACAAACGTTGTCCCAGATTCACATATTTATATATAACCCTGAGGAAGTCAAGACAAAGATGGTGTAAATGCAATATATGTGTTTCTCTGGATATTATTTTTAAATTTAGCTATAATTGAGGTTTCTGATGGAACAGTTTAGCACAAACGTGGTTATTACTACCTACAACAGCAGAAAACACTAAGCTTGGTATTAACGTATGTACGCATTTCCTTGTCCCGTACATGCAAATCATATAGGCAGGATTTAAATTTAGAGACTATCACACACATGTAAATCAGAAACCTTATCAATATTTATTCCGTGTTTAATTTTACAGATTGCTCAAGGTCATCGCACTTCTATGTTGATCGAGCCAGAGGTGCAAACCCTAATCCATTAAACTGAGCAGTGTGATTGTAATCAGTCCATGTTGCACACAGCTCATCCCTGGTGAAATATGTGTTCTAATGAGGCATTTTGTCAGTGTCAGAGGTATCGTTAAATCTCATAGAGCAGCTAGATTAAACATTGGAATGTTTGCCTGTGTATCTACTGTCTATCTATTTTTCCATGCAATCTGTCCTAACGTACAAAGAAGGAATGATACATTGCATCCTAATCGAGATGGTCTATGTTTTTTGGGGTTTTTTTTAATACATTTTCATGAGGGTATCATAGCTTTCAAAAGCCAAGCTCATTGAACATTATTAAATAATTGATATGACTTAGAAGAACTCACGATTTTACAGGTTGGCTAGGGGCCACTCACCCTAGGTGCCATTGTTGGATCCAGCTCACAGTGGTGATTCCCACCACACTGCCAATTCAACTTCTTTGAATGTATATATTGCTTTCATCTTTGTGACATGGGCTTGAGATTCTTGCAGACTGTTCCACAGGCATCAGACCTTGTATGGGACATAAATGAGCAAGTAAAAAATATTAAGACTACATATCTATGAGGCAACATAGAATGAGGTACCTGGTATACATAATTATTACAGTTCCATCTTATGTGAGTGATGCCACCTGCCTGGATATACTCAATGGAGGTAAAAAAGAATTGTATCAGAGAACCTTCCAGAGCTTTTCCTCTCCTGGGGGGTATGGCTACATAGCAGCAGAACTAGGCCCAGTCAGAGGGAATTTGGAGAGTAGGTGGCAGTGGACAGAACCCAGGTACAGACTGGGCATGGCCAATTGCCACTCCAATGCCTGAGGATAGGACCCATGTAATCAGCATTTTGTTCCTGGTACCTCCTATAATTCCCAAGTATGCATATAATATATACACACTATATGACCACGCCTCCTCAATATTGAGTAACAACAGCTCAGGAACAAAGCAGTATGCAGTGCACACTCACAGAGCAGGACTGTCATCTGTAGCATCACTCACAACTGCCTCCAAACTGCCTCCTCTATATGCATTGCCAAGTCTCAGCTGGAAGTCTGATGGAAGAATCTGGGCTTGGTGGATGCCAGGAGAATGTTACATGCTGGAATGAATAGTGTCTGCTGTACAATTTGGTGGATGAGGGATAAAGGTCTGGACATTTTAGTCAATTGTATGATTCCAATTTTGTGAGAACAGTTTGGGGAAGGCTCTTTTCTATTCAAGCATGACTGTGCCCCCAGTGCACAAAGCGAGATCCATAAAGACATGGTTGAATGAGTTTAGTGTGGAAGAACTTGACTCAGAGCCCTGACCTCAACCCCATCGAACACCTGAGGGATGCAACTGGTACGGAGATTGTGAGCCAGGCCTTCTTGTCCAACATCAATGCCCGACCTCACAAATGCTCTTCTGGATGAATGGGCACAAATTTCCACAGAAACACGCGAAAACATTTTAGAAAGCCTTTCGATAAGAGTAGAGGCTGTAATGTGTGTGTGTTTGGGGGGTCAGGTGCCCACATACTTATGGTGATATTGTGTATATACACATATAAAAATCTTGGTTAATATCCATTTTGGGACAACATTTATTGTATGCTTTTGCTTGCAGTTCCATTTTTCTGACTTTTCTAAAACAATTCCATACAATGTTATCTACATTCCCATTTTCACTTTTATGACGTGTGCAAAGAAAGCAGGAGAACTGCACAACCTTCCAGTTCTTCACATTTATACTCTAGGTTTTCCAGACATGCAAATCCTCCTTATCCATCAAATTTCATCATAATAATCGTTCAATCATTCTTCTAAATATACCCCTGCCAAATATGAACCTTCCCCTGAGAACACATTATTAGATTCTAGCTGATGTTGGGACTGAGAAACCCCCAAGGTCTTATTCAGTTGTAATTATTCATTTTTTCCTCTACATGCTAACCCAAATTTCCCAAAAGGCAAGGGAAGCTACTGCCTGAGGCTGTCTAAGAGTTGCTAGATTCTTCATGGCTAACCTATATTAATTGGTAATATATATAAAAAAAAATTGGTTAACTATAAACCCCAAAATCCAAAACAGCAATATGGTTCATTACTGCAGGCCCTACTGAATGAGAAAACAGAACTGAAGATATAAAGGATGGTTGATCACGTGTAAAAGAAGCCCCTGGTAATTGTTCCTTTGCCAAATGACATCTTCAGCACCAACAAACACACTTTCTGCAATGCAAGCCCAAACTTTTCTGTCTACTGAAGATCTTAGTGTCCAATCCTACAGAAGTGAAGAGTAAACTTAACATTGGCAAACAAGTCACAAATCTATCAGGACCTAAGGCAAAAATGTCAAGCCTAACAAAGAAATCCATTAAATATTTATGCTGACTCTAAAGTACAAACCTATGTGTGTCTAATTTTTAGTTTGGTCCTCACCCGACTTGTGGGTTTTTAATTGATAAGTTGGTTGATAGCACCTATGCCAGCCTGGGAAAACTATGCAGAAATAAATCTTTGCCAGTCTCTGCTTGCCAGAGGACAAGCTGTCCTACACATGCTAATGTTGATCATTAACTACATTGACACTGAAGGTACTACTCCCCAGGCTCCCCCTCAATTCACTGGGTGCTCATGGATGAACAAAGAACCCTTGTCTGTCTTTTAACCCCTTGTCTTCTACAGGCAGTATATTTCAATAGTATATTCCCTATACATTTTAAACATATTTCCTAAAAAGGCTGTTTTTTTTATATTGTTATTGTTAATGTTGCATTCTCTGCTATTCCAACAGAACTACAGAATCTGATGGTTTTCTATTAATACATTGTAAATTGCCAGAAAAATGCCTGGCCTGTGCTATATTACAGCTGTGGAGTCGTTCTGCCTGGCTAAAGTTGTGCAGTAGTCACTCTCAAAGCTATCCTTTTAGAGCTGATCACATTTTACATCATGGTACAGTCAAACTTTACATTCTTATTATGTTTTTTAGTGCTGATCTTACCACACTTGTAATTATCGACATGCTCTGTTAAATATACAAGACCATTTTATCTTCCATCACTTTTTCCTGAAACCTAACACAATGTAGGCGTGAGGACTGAACGTTTGTGTGACTTCATAGTTATGTAATGTCCAATAATATTTTTTGTTTTTTAAAAAGTGCACAAACAGAAATTTCTTTAAAGCTGGAATATGTTTTGGAATACGAGTTATATAATGCTGTATGGTATAATAGAATGAGGTACAAAAATGTTTACACTGGGTTACACCTCTGGCTTTCACAGGGTTAATGACAGGTGGGCCATGGAGGTCAAGAGTCGCAGTATATTGTTATATTGTTCAGTGATCTGTGCTTAGGATAAATAAGACCACAGAGAAACTGTTATTGAAGATACCGTAAATGTAGATTGCACAGTGCATGTTCCAATCTCGCAGCCGTATGAAAGACATATGAGCTACAAAATAAATATGCAGGCATGTGGGAGCAGTGTCTTTGTTTTCCACCCCAAATTCAGTGTGAAAAAAATATAATAAAATCCAATTGTTTCTGTAAACCAGGTTTTTGTCATTCTGTGTGTGTTTGCCGGGAAAATTAAACATATAAAGGATCAGAGTACTCCTCTTGGTAATGATATGTTCATACACCCTGTGGCTATTTTGGCAAGAGATATAACCAATCCGGACTCATCATTCATCATTTTGCATCAGAAAAATGAATTCACGTGGACAACCTAGTGAAAAGTAATGGAGGGGTTTATTAGATTTCTGGTGACATTCCAGATCTGAGTGTATATTTAGATTCAGTTATTCAAGTTATAAAAAAGGTAGAAGTATATCTGGCTTCATACAGTATAAAACCTTGATATTGTATTTTGTAAAAAATAAAAAGTACAATTGTGTGTCCATGTTAAATATCTCATGAATAAAACAGCAACAACAATCAGCAATTCTGCAAACTTCCAGAGAATAAATAAGGTTACTTATCACTATAAACGTAATTTTAGCCACCTTTTTCCTTTTTTACAATTATTTTTTAGTGTTGGAAAGGAGAAGACAAGTAAGACAAAAGAACTCTCTCTAGAGACTGCTGTTGTCCTAACAAACCTGTAGGAGGTTTGCGGCTGTTTTTGTTCCATTAAATCTTTGGTTTGTATTGATGTAAATAGTCAGGGTATCTGTATTTTGGCAGTTTACCTATCCTGTACTAATAAATCATTCCTACTTTTTGTAAACATCCTCTTGAGCTCTGCGAATAACACGTCCAAATATTTAAAGTCCTTGGAGCATTAGCCTCGTGTCATAAGTAAACTGCACTATCTATTTATATTATTGTGGCTAGGAACCAATTTTGTAGAAGGACAAGTTCAGCACAGGCTGGGGCCCCTTACTTCTCACAGAAATCCATGGGTTTTGAATCCGTCCGATTACGCCAATAAACCAAAGCATTCGACGGAGAGTAGGTTTTGGGAAAGCAGTAGCGAGGTGGTGGCTGATGGAAGATTCAGACTGTAATATATATCGGTATTACAAAAAACACAAACAGAAGTCACTTTCCTGACAATGGTTCAAGGATACAATCATCTTGTGTTCTCTAAGGGACTACGTAATGACCTGCTGCAATGGCTTAGCTAGACATGGTAAAACATTTATGCTTGAGATAAAAGAGCATAATCATAAAATATGTTAAACTTCATAGAACTTCTGTGCATTATTTGTGCATCATTTCGCTGACATACACTACCATTCAAATGTTTCAAGCAAAACAAGGACATTTCTAGTTGTGAGATTATTGCAAAATGAATTTCTAATGATCAATTAGCCTTTTAAACTAAAATAGTCATTTAAACAAAATGTGCCCCCACCCTCAACAAGAACATTTCTAAGTGATCCCAAACTTTTGAACGGTAGTTTAGAATTAAGTCCCTGACTGCATAGATTCCATTCTATGATAGTTGTGTAGAACCTTTAAGTTAACATTTTGGTGGCATAGAATCTGGTATCTTTCCGGGACCCATCTCCCTACTGTGTGTCTAGCACTAGAAGTGTCCCATTAAACTGCTCAGCATTGTGCATTCATGGAATACCCACCACCAGACAGCTCCAGCTCTGGATCATGCATGTGTTTCAGGGGTCTAATGAGACCACCCCTCCATGCCTTGGCAGACAATGGTCTTATTAATTTAAATGGCCACAACATTTATTACATTAAGGAGCTAAAATTGTTGTGAAATCTAGATCACGGTGGGAGTTTTATGCTGCAGCTGTGGAGCTGCAGATTCTTAATAATATGTTGAATACTAATTTACAAAGCCGGCCTGGTCAGATTGTGTCAGCAGTTAGAAATTGTCTACTTATTTGTTTCTTTGTTATGGTAAAGTTATCTTGTGCTAAGTAATCTTTCTAGTATTGACAAGGTAGAAAGCAATTCCTGTTCCTGTTTTCAAAATCAACCAGCCTGTGAAGTCATTGGCTTTACATTCAAGGACAGATTATGGATTTTGGGGCCCTTTAGCACTCATACAAAAAGGTCCCCTCTTTTTTGTGCCTAGCTATTTTCCAGGTGTACACAACTAAAACATAATGAAAGATAAAACAAAAGCAGTTTATTGCAGATTTGTATGAATTCCTTCATGACATCACACTCTATTAATACAAGTGTTCTTATCACCTTATGTCCCAACAAATCCAAGGCCTGGCTACATATCTCACAGAACATAGATGGCAGATATAAACCATCTATCTTGACGTTAGGACTTAAACCTCAATCAGTTCTTGGTCAGGATAGATTTTTGCCTATCCCATGCATGTTTAAATCCCCTTACTGCATTACCCTCCACCACATTTATCCACCACTCTCTCAGTAAAGTAGAATGTCCTTACATTATATCTAAGCCTCTAATTTTATGATGACCTCTTGTTCTAACATTTCTCTTCCTTTAATATGTTTCTATTATTTCTCTTCTCTTCTTTCCTCCAACCTATACATATTAAGATCATTTAGTCTTTCCTGATAATTGTTATTATGCAAACCACATACAATGTTTGAAGCCCTCCTCTGAACTCTCTCCAATGCGTCAATATTGTGGCGATGAGGACTTCGCAACTGTATCCAATACTCTAGGTGAGGCCTGACCAGAGATCTGTTTTGTGATAGAACTACCTCCCTCTTGAAATGCCTTGTTGTCTGCATTGTCTGCTTACCTTTAAGTAATTGGAAATAATTACTCCTAAGTCCCTCTCCTCCATTGTCACCAACAGAACTGTCTCCCCAATGCTATACTCTGCCTTGGGATTTTATGTCCCAAGTGCATTATTTTTCATTTATCAACATTAAACTGCAGAGTTCACACTCTCCAGTTTACTTAAATATTTTGCAGTTTGGCTTGTTCTACCTGGAAGCCTTACCCTGTTGCAGACCTTTGTATCATCTGCAAAAAAACCTTACCATTAAGACCTTCTGTAATATCACTGATAACATTATTTAAAAATACTGATCCAAGGTATCCTACTAGTAACAAGTCCTTTCTTCATTAACTACAACCTTCTGTCTTCTGTCACACAACCACTGCCTTATCCATTCAGCTATTTTAACAACCAAACCCAAAGGCTGCAATTTATAATATATCTCCTGGTCAAGATTGCTCAATTTATATCAGGACAGTTGGCAATGATGTAACGTGAGCCACAACATGATATTGTTGCTATCATTGCACGTTAAGTAGATAAGTGGAACAACCTCCAACAGAATTGGTAGAGGGGTAATAACAGTGAGTGAATTTAAACATGCATGGATTAGTTATAAAGCTGATTACGGTCTGAACCTTTACATCAGAAAATATGGGCAGAATAGATGGTGTACATTACATTTTTATGTAAATACTGTGGAAAATCTCTGGAGTTGAAGACCATAATTGTCACTTTCAAGTGATGCTTCCAAGCCTGAAAACCCCCAAAACAAAGTTCTAAAAATGAAAGCCTAGCTCCCATTGGATCCCATTCTGGCATGCACTCTGCCCAAACAGCCTTAACTCCCACTAGACCAAGCTAAACTGGAATCTGGAAAACCTCCCCCACACACAACACAAACACAGGTCCAGGTAGATGATGCCTCAGCTGGGCTCAGTGATCTCTTTCAGGGCCTCACCTTGCCCTAGGAATACAAACAGACTTCCTTCCCCCTCAATAGTCTCCCATATTTTGAGGCTTCAGGGAGTTTAGATGTCCACTTCCTGCACATGATGGAGAACTGGAGTTGGAACGTTGGCCTGTTCTACAAATGTTTCACCGCAGGGACCTATATGTGTGATTTGCACACCATCTGTGCACAAAATCTGCACAAAACATCTTCCTGGGCTGCACACACACATGCTGACTAAAGAACTGCCATTTTTTGATGATGTGTAATGATGATGGCTCTAAACCTGTACTTTTTTTGGTAACTCCAGACATGTGCATTAATCACTTATGGCTGCTTTTGTCTGAACTCCAGTAACAAAGAACAAAAAAGGGCTTTCCTCACTCCCAAAAACAGGATTTCCTGCTTCTATCTGTAGCTTTACAGGAAGTCTGCTGAAATCAGCTTTCCTGACCCTGCCAGTTCATCACTCAGAGCATGGTTTATATGGGGCTAAGGTTGCAAGACCAACAAACCTAGTGCTGTCGTGAATTCCTCCGACTTCCTTTCCAGTTACTCAATTTGCAAAATGGCTTAAAAAACATTTGTAGGTCTTCACAGCCAAAAAGGAATGTAAGATATTAGTCTGTTTGTTCCGTGTTATGATTATAAAATTACAGTGCTGTAAAGTTCGAAAGTTTAAATTTTCATTTAACCTTTATATCCCATGCTCCAAATTTACTTTGAATCCCGCAGTTTTAGGGTATATGTTGCCTTTCCATGGTATCACATGAAATAATGGGTTTAGTTGTAAGCATGCATAAAGATTGTAAGCTTGCTTACAACGTTTAGATAAAACAGAAAGGCAAAGCAGAAAATATGTTTATAAATTAAATTGTATAAACACACAATTGTTTTAAAATGTAGCGCTATCTAAAATAGAAAAGAATAGGGAGTGCCAGAGTATTCCTGCCTGAGGTGCCATCTGGTCTTGGACTGGCTCTAAACCTGGCACTCAGGGGGTTAAATGTAACAACACGCTGCTCTGATATACAGAACAATTAAGCATCTTAACACGACAAGGCCCGGCTGTGTCACATAAGTACAGGAACGGAAGGAAAATATGGGCCAGGAAAGTGGAAAGTCACGTGTTTAAAAAATGGGATGGATATGATGGAAAAGGACAAAAATAGCCACAGGGATGCTGCAGGTTTCCGAAGCCAGCATTACTGGGACTATTTTAAACTAAACATCTACTATACAAACCCTTATGTTCTAGGTTTATATGATTTAAGTAACCTCAACCTTAATTTAAAAAATACAAACATAAATAATTGAAAAATGGACGTCCTCCTAGGGGGCTCCACTTCCATTAAATCCAATGAAGGAAGCAATGCATCCTCTAAGCACTGAGGGTCACTCATACACAGAAGTTAAGAATCTGCTGTCATGGGGCGCATAATGGACTATGTTTTTTTTATGCCTTCCATGACCTAGAATTTTTCCTACCCTAAAAACCACAGGTTTTATTTTTACATTTTCACCATCTGTTGTTCGAATGCAAAAAACAGAATGTTGTAGAATCTTGTAATACTTTTTTATTGGACTAACAGTATTTAAAATAATAGACGAGCTTTCGGGAGTCCTCCCTTTATCAAGTCAAAAGCATTTCTGACCAAGCAAGTGAAAAACACAGTTTAAAACAGTTTAAAACTGACCAGTACATGTTCTGATACAGGGTTAAAACAGGGGTTAAAACAACAAGATAGAGAATTTGCAGACAAAAAACTAAGAGGGTCGTAAATCGTAAATAGTGGCATATACTGCACAGATAAGGCAAGGGGGGGGCAGGGGTGAGCATGTAGGAGAGACAGTGTTTTAGATGCATGTCTCTGTCATCAGTGTTGGAGCAGATGCGGTGGTACCTGGTGGCTTGGCTATGGATGATGCCTTGCTTTGTGTGGGATGGATGGAAGCTGGATTTGTGCAGGTAGGATGTATGTATGTATTGTGTCCTTGTTTATTGTGACAGTTGTATCCAAGAAGTTTACACTTTCTGTGGAGAAGTCCATTTTGAGTTTGATAGATGGGTGAAATGTATTGAATGCGTTATGGAACTTTCTGAGGTTTTCTTTTCCGTCCGTCCAGACAATGAAAATATCATCAATGTAGCGATAATATTTGTAGGGTTTGTGAAGTTGTGTCCAGTGTGATCTTTTAGCAGGAAGTTGTGTGAACACTGTCTGAGACATTCAAACAAAAGGGATACAAACCCAGGATAATCAATAAGAAAATTAACTCTGCGCTACAAACACCACGTGAACACCTGTTGCAATACAGAGACAAACAAACATCCTCACGCATACC
>VKOC01021449.1:0-12996 GCA_009364415.1 Spea multiplicata
GCCCTATAGCTGCCTGGTGTGCCTTATAGACCCTTATATGCCACTGGGCCCATGATGTGCCACATACCCCCTGATATGCCACTCCAACCCCTGTTATGCCACTGTGCCCCCAGTTATGCATATATCTCCAGATAACCCACTGTGCCCCCCAATATGCCACTATGCCCCCTGGTGTGCCACTCTCCCCCATCATAGAAGCCCCAGCAGAAGTCATTCACAAACATCCATTGATCTATTCCCTAAATCATACATACTGGTTAATACAAACTCTTTCACTGCCTTATCAGAATTGCAGATTTCCCGCACACTCAAGGCTGCCTTCAGGTTGCTCTCACAGAAGGTTTCTTTTCTTTTCCTGCAGGAACGGAGCAGAGTCATTTGATGAGATGTTAAATCACGTGACTCCGCTGTGTTCCTGGGCAGAAGAAGAGAAGTGACGCTGTGAGGGAGCAGCGAGAAGGCAGCCTTGCGGGACTGCGCGGGATTCCTGGGACCCGCAGGTACGCTGGCTGACCACCCGCTCCCGCCCACAATAGCTGAAAAACCGCCCGCGCCCGCAAGTCCTCTACACCCTATCACTCTGAGGACAAGGCATGGCTCTCCACAAAACACCTCAAGTTAACCTGTCCTACGAAGAAACTTGGGCCCAGATTCATCGGACCCTTCACTATTTCTCGTATCATATCCTCCTCAGCATAAGAATTACAGTGTCAGGCTCATCATATTGCAGCCCTTAACTGGATGTTGGAGTCCACAGCGCAGGAGTGTAAGAACGCAGTGATTGAAACAAACTTTACAAAGGACACAATCAGAATGTTTGGTTATAGGTTATATTACAAAAGCAAAGCAAGGCATCTCACCAGAAGCAGCACAGTAGGAGGCATATCATGCATACAGACTGCTGGGAAGTATGAGAGTAGAAAAGTCCAGGTAAGTATTCAAAAGGGTCTGGGACAGGCAGCAAGCAAAAATCCAGTAGGCAGTCCGGGTGAAAGCGGAGGCAGGCAGGCAGGCAGGCAGGCAGGCGAGCAGGCAGGCAGGCAGGCAGGCAGGCAGGCAGGCAGGCAGGGCAGGCAGGCAGGCAGGCAGGCAGATCCAGGGTCTGGCAAGAACTATGGCTCCAAAGAACTTAATGAACTCGCACCTCTGTTACTGGGAGGCAGGGATATAAAGCCTGTTCATCAGATCAGGTGTGAGTTCGTCTAGGCTTCAGGTGAGGGAGGAAGGGTAATGGTATAACAAAACACAGCTGAACATAAATACACAGCACATTAATTATATACATAGCAAGACATGCACATGGTACAGGATGCCACAAAGGACAGGCAAAAAGGCAAAGAACACAGGGGCTGGAGTGAGGAGCTGAGATGTATAAGGGAAAGAGGGCAAAGGTACATAAAATACAGACAGAAATAAACAGGACAGCAAGCTGTGGAGAGAAGTTTAACTCCAGGCAGACCACTTAAAGGGGTGGCCACACCTGGCAGTTTGCAGGGCTGGGGCTGAACCCTGACATACAGTTACCGGCCTCCATGTCCATCCATCCAGTTTTTCATGTGTCACTGTTGAAGCCCTGGAATGCCAATCCATTCCCCGATCGTCACCCGAATCCTCCTCCTATGATAATTGATGACGTTGCTGAATATGAAGTTGAGGAGATTCTGGACTCCCGCTATTACCGTAATAAATTGCAGTATCTGATCCATTGGAGGGGATATGATTCCAATGAGGACTCTTGGGAACCAGCCAGTACTGTTCATGCGCCTGACCTTACCTTTTCTTTTCATCGTTTGCACCCAGATCGCCCAGGTCCTGTTAGAGGTCGGAGGCCTCTCGTTGGGAGGGGGTACTGTCAGGGTCCATTCTCCAGACCCCGACGCAGTGACTCACCAGCACCGGGTCCTACACGGCATCTCTGGTCCTCCCCGTCTCCTCTGCATCCCTCGTCGCAGCAGCTATGCTCAGTGCTCAGTTATTGTGCTACCTATACTTACCTTGTTCCTGTGCTATATTTCGTGATTCCAGTGTACTAGACCCGGCTACCCCTTGACTCTGCTTACTCTTATTGTGTATCCTGTGTACCAGACCCTGCTATTTCCTGACGCTGCTAATGTTCATCATATATCCTGTGTACCAGACCCGGCTATTCCCTGACGCTGCTTCTTCCCTTGATATCCTGTGTACCAGACCTGGCTTGCTACCGACTCCGCTTTTGGGGCCTTGCCTGCTTCATACCTCACTCTGAATTCTGTGTCCTGCATACCGGACTCCGCTATTTCCCTGCTCCTGCCGTGCCCCTGACAGCTAGACATTTCCAGTGTCAACCTGGCTCCCACAAACCCTGGGCACTACCCCTTTACAGGATATGCTACAGATAGAAAGAGTCCGCCCCAGGACAGTGATCTTCAGGATCCTGAACTATGTGGATAAAGTGAAGATTCTGGCGGCGTACTGCAAGACAATGTCGGTGGCAGTGTCTTCCAAAAGACGGCAACTCTGCCTGGAAATGTAAGAGAAACATATAACGTTTGCACTCCTTTACTCTGCAAAATTAAAAGTTGCCATGGTGGCAAAACCCTTTTCTTTGACTTGGCTGATGAAGCTAAACAGTATGTTAGTATGGAGAAAGACACTCAGAGCCCACATCAACGAGCCATAGGAAATGGGGGCCCTCCGCTTCGTCTTCCTAGTCTATACACTCGTCTGGCTCTTCTCCACCTCATATCTGTATTATTGATGCCTGAAATCCCTAGATTTGAACAAGGGCTGTTACAGTAAAATTTTATACTCGGCCGCTTTAATCCCACATACTGCGGAAACAGGTATCAAGTTAAGCGTAGTCAGGTAGCAAGCAAGGTTCGGCAACAGGTATCAGGTTTGAGAGTAGTCAGGTATCAGGCAAGGTTCGGCAACAGGTATCAAGTAGAGAGTAATCAGGTAACAAGCAGGGTCCGGCAACAGGTATCAAGTTAAGCGTAGTCAGGTAGCAAGCAAGGTTCAGCAACAGGTATCAGGTAAAGAGTAATCAGGTATCAGGCAAGGTTCAGCAACAGGTATCAAGTAGAGAGTAATCAGGTAACAAGCAGGGTCCGGCAACAGGTATCAAGAAGTAAGTAATCCAGCAAGGAAAAGGTAACACAGGGAGCTCAACCGTTAAAACAACCGAGCACTGAATGAGTGTCAGTGCTCAGCTTTTAAATGTGCCCCTTCCCGAGACCCCGCCCCCTGCCGTGCCGGTGTCCAATAGACATTCCGGCGCCTCCACAGGGGAATTAGAGAGGAAGGGGGTGTGGAGTGCAGCACCATGCACGTCCTTCTCTCTGTGGCGGTTCGTTACTACGTGAGGCATCGGTGCCATGGCGATCCAGTTCCCCAGGGCGGTCGGGGATATAGGAGAAGCGAGGAGGTAAGTGTCAAGTACCCGCCAGTCGCAGGTACTCGGGAGACATGCTGCGCACGGGGCCGTTACAGGCTCCCCCCCTGAGGAGAGGTCTCCGGCCTCTCAAGAGACCAGGCTTGCGTGGGTGGCGTGAATGGAACAAACGGATCAAGTCGTCAGCATGTACTCCTCGGGCATCCTCCCATGAATTTTCATCATCATCGTAACCTTTCCATTGGATGAGGTATTGTAGACGTCCTCTGTGGCGTCTGGAGTCCAGGATCTGAGCTATTTCGTATTCCTTGGTGTCGTCAATGAGAACAGGAGCAGGGGGATCGGGATGTCTCTCGGATAAAGGATTGGCATGCCATAGTTTCAATAACGAGACATGGGAAACTGGGTGGATCCTCATTGTCGGAGGCAGGTGTAATTCAGGAGAGAGGACACGAGCCACAACAAAGGGGCAGATAAACCGAGGTCCCAGTTTCTTTGAGGGACAACATAACTTGAGATGGACGGTGGAGAGCCATGCTTTGTCACCTGGTTTGTATGTGGGGGCCTGGGTGCGATGCCTATTCGCTTGGGATTTATACCTTTCTTGTGCCTTGGTGAGGGTGCGGTGTAACGTGTTATGCATGTCGATCATTTGTGTGATTCGTTCCGTCATCGAAGGAACCATACCGGAGATTGGAGAACCGGGGAGCATGGACGGATGAAACCCATAATTGGAGAGGAAGGGAGACATCCACATAGAAGAATGGATATGGTTGTTATATGCGAATTCTGCTATGGGTACCAGGTGGTACCAGTTGTCTTGCAGGTGGGTGGTGAAACAACGGAGGTACTGATCGAGCATCTGGTTGGTTCGCTCCGTTTGACCGTTGCTTTGGGGATGAAACGAGGTGGACAATGATCGATGGATGTGGAGTTCCTCACAAAACGCCTTCCATACCCTGGACGTGAACTGTGTACCCCTATCCAATACGATCGTTTCCGGTAATCCGTGTAGATGAAACAGTTCCCGAACAAAAAGAGAGGCCGTTTCATCCGGCGTGGGTAGCTGTGTTGCTGGGATGAAGTGAGCCATTTTAGTGTACCTGTCAACCACCACCATGAGGGTGGTGTGGTGATTTAGCATATAAATCATTGTTCCTTAAGAGTTCTAATACTTTGGACACGTGTTCCCTGTGTAGGGGTAATGAGGGTGGCAGGTCGGTGATGAAATCCATGGACAAGTCTGTCCATGGCTTTGTGGGTATTGGAAGGGGGCACAGAAGACCAGCAGTTCTGGTACGTGTGCTCTTTGCCTTGGCGCAAACGGAACAGGAACGGATGAATGCAAGGACGTCGTCGTGGAGGGTAGGCCACCAGAAGGTTCTTTTTATCAAGTCTGTGGTTTGGGTGGTACCCCCATGTCCCGCTGCGGGTGTAATGGAAATGTTTCAGGACCTGTAACCGTGCTGGAGGAGGTACGTGGACCTGGTCGTTATGAAAGTAGAACCCGTCGTTCAGTCGTAGGTTCGGAGCATCAGCCGGGTTTGGATCGGAGGCATCAGGACGTAACGCGTCCCAAAAAGAAGGAGTGATAGCCAGGAAATGTCTGGGTCTCAGTACTGTGTTGTCATCCTGCTGCTGGATTGTAGGGATGTCATGCATGCGGGAAAGCGAGTCAGCTTTGGTGTTACGAGAACCAGGTCTGTAGGTTATGTGGAGTCGAAACCGTGAGAAGAATAGAGACCATCTGGCGAGTCTAGGTTGTAACCGTCCTGTAGTATTCTATATTTTTGTGATCCATGTACACGGTTATGGGATGGAGTGTTCCTTCTAGGAGATGTCTCCATTCTTCCAAGGCTGACTTCATGGCTAGCTTTTCTTTTTCACCTACTCCATAATTCCTTTCAGCAGGTTTTAGTGTTCGGGAATAAAAGGCGACGGGATGGAGCTGATTGTCGGTACTGTCTCTTTGGGATAGGACGGCTCCGACTGCAGTGTCAGAGGCATCAATCTCAAGTGTGTATGGGGGCCGTGGTGAATCTGTCCTTCACGAACTTGAAGGCTCTCTGCGCAGCTTCGGACCAGCAGAACTTCCGTTTGACCGGTTGTATAACCTTTGAAAAGTTCCTAATGAATCTGCGATAGAAATCCAAATCTCTGGATGCCTTTTCTGTCTGTAGGGGCAGGCCACTGTAGTATCGTGTTGACCTTTTTTGGATCCATCTCCACCTGGTTGGGGGTTAATATGAAGCCCAGAAATTCAACCGTTTGGGTTTCAAAAACACACTTTTCGGGTTTAGCATATAAATCATTGTTCCTTAAGAGTTCTAATACCTTGGACACGTGTTCCCTGTGTAGGGATAATGAGGGTAAGTAGATCAGTATGTCGTCCAGGTACACTACAACAAAACGATCCAACATATCCCGGAATACCTCATTCATAAAGTGTTGGAAGGCTGCTGGGGCGTTGCACAACCCATAAGGCATGACCAGGTATTCGAAATGTCCGTACCTGGACCTGAAGGCAGTCTTCCATTCGTGGTCCTTCTTTATCCTCACCAGGTTGTACGCCCCTCTGAGATCTATCTTGTGAAGTAGGAGGCAGACCTGACACGTTCCATTAACTCAGGGATCAGAGGTAGAGGATAGCGATTCTTTATCGTCACGTTGTTCAACTCCCTGTAGTCTACGCAGGGATGTAAACCTCCGTCTTTCTTGGACACGAAAAATATGCTTACTCCAGCAGGGGAGGTAGACGGTCTTATGAAACCTTTGGCCAGGTTCTCATCAATGTAGTCCTTTAGTGTAACGAGTTCGGGATCGGACATGGGGTATAAGCGACCAAACAGAATAGGAAAACAAGTCTATCGGACAGTCGTATACCCTATCAGGTGGTAGCCGACTTGCTCCTTTCTTCTCGAATACGTCGGATAAGCGCTTGTAATGGTCTGGTATGGTAGGAATCGGTAGAGAGCTATAATCATGGGCGACATTTAACGGACATAGGCGGCTTGCAGTGAAGAACACATTTATCGGATTGCAATCCATTTCTATCGGAAATAAGACAGCCAAGCATCTGCTTCTTGTGTTAGACAAACCTCGTTACCAGGTTTATGTGGGCAATGATGTCATACACCACTTTACTATCCATCTGGATCTGATTAATTTTAATCTCTGAACCAGGTTAAAAGACGATCCTTGTGAATCAAGATGAGGATGAAGCACAGTTATTGCCAAGTTTAGTCAGTGTTCAAGTTCCTGAAGATGTAACCATTCCTCAAGGGAGTAATAACTTTCTTTTACCCATACAGGTTAAAAAAGGCCAGAGATTGAGAAATTCCAATGCATTTATCTGCTTATCCAATCAGATACAACAGCTAGGTCTCATGGTAGCACCCATACCAATTTTAAATATTTGTCAAAAACCTATTTATGTTGTAACAAACAACATAGCACCTCATAATATTACCTTATCCAAAGGTACTGTTGTAGGTTTGGCATTGGATTCAGAATATTATACTTTTGGGTTCCAAAATCATGTTATAGGTCTCATTCCTGAAGAATACCTGACAGAAGAACAAGAGGTAGTATATGTTAACTGTTACATGTATGTTTACAAAATTTATTGTTTACATCTTTATTTTTATGTCCTGGGATGCCCCCGTACATTTCGGGTGAGACTTTGATGGCGATCTGCCGCAGGCGATCGCGCACCCCTTGTGTTTCTCCCCTGGACGGACGGTCAACATCTGGGACCTGAACGCCGACGTCGGAAATTCTATCGGCGAACAACGGGAAACGTAGAAGACTCCCTGGGACGGATGACGTCGACACGCTTTTTCCATGCAACGTTGCGTGATGACGCACCCGGAAGCATCCCCACAAGCATATAAGGACTCGCGGACTTCATGTAGATAGGTTTATTTGCATTTTTGTAGTATTTTATTTGATTGTATTTTAATTGCTCCTGAAGAAGCCGACGTGCGATCGGCTAAACGCGTCGAGAGATTGAGACACAATAAACCGGATACCTTTACTACTATCTTCTGTTGGATCTTTTATCTACACGTTTATGCACAATACTCCTTGAGTTGTGCCACTACAATTGTAAGTGCATTTCGTTCTGTTTACATCTGATCATTGAAGATACTGCACCATTCTGGTCCGTTTTTGTATTTACAGCAATCAAGATTCTCTTTCCATTTGATTTTCTGATTAGCTTGCCCAATCCTGCCCACTTGTGAGTGGTTCTTACACTTATATACATTGTTTTGATTTTTACATATTACACTATTGTGGTTTTGTTTTGTTTTTTCCCTCATGTATATGCGCTCCATATATTGCTGTTTTGTGAGTGGTAGCTTGCCAGGTATCCAAGGGATTAATGTGGTGGTATGATCATTGGTGGTCATAACCGGTGGGAGGTTCCTTGCAAGGAGTGGTGCTCGGAACCTCAGGTCCGGGTTGGTGCATCCTGTTATGTCCCCTCCCAAAATTGCTGTGTGGTATGGTACCTGGATAACTTGGCAAGCTAGGTTGGTTTTGGTTACGTCATTGTCTCTGTTAACGCATCTATGTTTATTATTTCAGGTTTTACAGGACAGTGACTGTTAAATAAAATGGCTGTGGCCTTTTCAAACCCATCTTGTGTGTTTGTGTTTTATTTAATTGAGCAACTGAGCTGAGCCTGGCCCGTGAGTCAAAGCTACATCTGTCATGACTGATTTGACCAGAGGACACATTTCTTTATATTTTGTGTCAGAGACATTGTTCATAAAATGATTACTAAAGTTGATGTCGATACAGAAAGTTTTCATTAATGACTTCTCTTACAGGAGCAAAAGTATTCCAATCCATAAATTATACCCCCAGGGGCGTAACTAGAAGCCTCAAGGCCCCGGTGCGAGAATCTGTTAAGGGCCCCTCACCCCAAACCCAATCTACCCCCCTCTCACACCATCTACCCCAACTCCCCCTTCTCCCAAGGCTATCTACGCCCCTTCCCTCCCATCTCAACTATCTACCACTCTCTCCTACCTCCCCATTCGTCACTATCAACCTTCTCCCTACCCCCTTCTCACTATCGCTACCCTCTCCCTACCCCCCTTTGTAGGTCACTTACTGTGCAGTCCTGTGGTGGGGGGGCGAGGCCTTTGTTTCGCTGCTCTGCCGCGGTGTCATCTCACGTTTGTTTAGATCATTCTAAAGCAAACTGGATTTTGCTTTGTAATAATCTAAGGGGGGGATTATGTAGGCTGGAAAACAAGTATTTTTTATTTCTGTATTTTACATGAAGATAAAATGGGGTCAGAACCATTTTGTGTTCCTTAACCATATAAATGATTTTATTTTTTTTGTCCTTGTTCTCTCTATATCGAGAACAAAGAAGCATTTATGAATATAGCCGTATATAGCCGTGTATATTCTATGGGAAAATTTAAGGAGTAGAAGCTGATTATCTATAGGAAGGTAAATTGGAATGGCTGCTTGTGAGACTGCAGATTATAACCCGTAATAATGACAACGATGGAAAAGGTATTTTTACCTATAACTGAAGTTTGACATTATTTGCATCTATTTGAAATTTTACTAATACTCTTTAGACATGATCGAGGCACTAGATACATGTGTGGGTCATGGTAAGAATGTAAGATTTATAAAAATAACAACAGACACCAATTGGATTTTGAAAGGCCACAGTTTTATTTATGGTAAGTACTGTGACACGTAAAACTTTATTCAAAATTTAAAACATACATTTCTTGTAACTTGTGTAACCTCCAATCTTAATGTACAAACCACCAGATTTAACCCTTTTAAAACCAAGGAGGTTACAACCACCGACCGTACGACAACTATATGACATAACATCGATACCTCATCACCGGAAACTCACACAAACATGTTGCAGCGTGCACCAACCACGAGCCTTAAAACCGCACTAGCCCGTGGTGTAATCACAAAGTCCCCCCTTTCCCATGGGACCCTGCCAGTGGAAAAAGGCCCACCAGAACTCCCAATAACCACGGATTCCATACCTCGGATAAAAACCGTGACCATTTCACCATGTACCATGAATAAACCAACCATAAAAAACCTGATGGGAACCTCAGTTCCCCGCCACAGTCACACATCCAAAACGCAGCAGAAATAAACAAAGGGAGGGTGGGAGGGAAAATGTTTCTTTCTGCCTCTCATTCCTGCTTTGATCAAAAAAAAGGTAGAGGACCAGAACAACGAACCTATTTAAGGACCTTTTAACCCCACGCCCACCATAACCCTGACCTATAGAAAACTACCCATTAGGTGATCATGATCCAGGATTGATCATGCGGCCCCTTCTTTGATTGCTTCGTATCTTTATTAATTCTTTTTAATTGTGGTATTAGTAACACTAATACAGAGAGATATAGTGATCTTTTTGATTCTTATACCTCTGTGCACCACAAGTAACCATACCTAGATGGTTAACTCCTGCACCGTACCAGCGTAAAAAAACGTAAAAAACCTGAGTAACCGACCAAAGCCGGAAAATAGGGGAGGGACGGGCGGGAAAACGCTCTTTTAAAATGATTGCCCCTATAGTGCAATACCCTTCCTTATATACCCCACAGGGAGGGTAATTACCCCCTCCAATCTGCCCCAGCACGTGCTAGCAATTTACATTTTGAGCCAGGCTTGACCATAGGTACCTCCTCCGCACTACATTCATGGGGCCCCTCCGTCCAATTCTTTTCCTCCGGGGCTGTTCTTGAATGTAGTAGCGTCCAGTTATCGGTACCTCTTACAAATAAGACACTTCTTTATTTTTTCAAAACTTTATTAATTGTCAGAGATGGAATTATTTCTCCGCGGTGCGGACTAAAACTACAGCACCGCGACACTCAACCTTTATTAATATTCCACAAAGTGTCAACTATTATTCACACAACACATTTGACACATTATATCAATATTTATTGTCAAATGAACGTAAACATATAACCAATTGTAAGCAATTATTAACCAAATAATAACCGAATAAATAACCTGCTGGTATGGGCGTGACCACCTGTATCCCTGCTGGAACTGCCGGTGTCCCCTAGCGCGGCAGTCACACGACCATACGATTCACAGGGGCGAATGCCCCTGGAGTGTCCTGCACTTATACCTCTGTGCACCACAAGTAACCATACCTAGATGGTTAACTCCTGCACCGTACCAGCGTAAAAAACCTGAGTAACCGGCCAAGGCCGGGGAACGCGATCCCCTTGCACTTCACCGGCTCCCCAACACAGCCTCGGCCCTCTCCAAACCGGACCGAACGTCCGACAACCAAATGTCCAAACCAATATCGGACAAATGAATGCCGTCGTCGCGGAACAACCCCGCAACGTCACCCTCCAAATCCCTATGCCTAACCACAATGCCACCCCGAAAAGACACAAAACGCGAAACCGACCGATTGACCTGCTTGCGAGCACGCTCAAAACAAGATTTCGTAAGCCGCACGAAATGATGCGGGGCCGACACACCCGCAGTTGCCAACAACAAACGCCTAGAAAAGACCCTGCCCATCGGCATCACCCGAGACGCAAAATTCAGCTTTCCCAACAAAGACTGCAACTGCCGCAAAGTCACTTTGTGCAACCGCAGAAAACTTGCAACCAAAAAACAGGGAGCCTGTAAGACATATCAATCTCAATACCTAAGAAACACAAAGAACAACACGGCCCCTCAGTTTTGCCAGGTGCCAACGGGACACCGAAAAGACGCGCCACTTGTTGTACCGTGGCCAACAACACCCCACACTGAGAAGAACCCGCAGGACCAACACATGAAAAGTCGGCCAAGTAATGAATAATGGAAGGGAGACCCGCAACCTTCCGAACCACCCACTCCAAGAACGTGCTAAACTTCTCAAAATACGAACAAGAAATAGAGCAACCCATCGGAAGACACCTATCAACAAGAAACCCATCACCCCAAAAACACCCCAACAAATGAAAACTTTCCAGGTGAACAGGCAGAAGCCGGAAGGCTGCATCAATATCGACTTTTGCCAACAACGCCCCCTTACCGGACACCCGTACCCAATGTGCCGCCCTGTCAAAAGACGCATAAGAGACTGTACACAGTGCCGGGTCAATACCATCGTTCACAGATTGCCCCTTGGGATATGACAAATGATGGATCAAACGAAATTTGTTCGGCTCCTTTTTAGGAACCAGGCCCAACGGGGACACCCGTAAACCAGGAACCGGAGGAGAAGAAAAAGGTCCCACCATCCTACCCAACCGAACCTCCTTGAACAATTTGTCAGAAACAACAGACGGGTTGGCCAATGCAGATTTAAGATTACGCGACCGAGCAGGCAAACCCTCAACCCTAGACGGAATGTGAAAACCGTCCCGAAAACCCTCCTCCAACAACTGGGCAGCATCCCGGTCGGGATATTTAATCAGCCACGGCAGCATCATCTCCAGCCGCACCAGAGTCACCCCTTTTTCCAGCACCTGCCTTACCAAGCGGCAGGCTTGAGGCACTTGGTAAGCGGGTGGGAACCATTACAGCCGGAGCATTCGTGCTTAAAGCGACACAATGTGCCCCACTTGCACTGCCCCTCATTAAACTTCCAGCAGTAACCTTTCTGCTGCCCAGCCGGCACCTGATTGAAAAGGCTAAGACCCAGGACGACCCGGCGTCATAACACACAGCCACAATGCGATATCTTTATGGTCCCAACGAACCCCCGGACGCACGGCCATGCGCTGCCGGAATTGCTCATCATACCGCACCCACGCCTGCCCACCATAAACCCGATACGCTTCCCCAATCGAGTCAAGGTAGCAAAATAACCCCGAACAATGCTCAGGCGCCTTCTGACCAATGACACTGGCCAAAATGGCAAAAGCCTGCAGCCAATTAGCAAATGTGCGAGGAATCAAACGGTATCGCTGCTTCTCCTCATCCCCTTCCCAATCTTGTCCCGCACCTCCTGTTTCAAATGCGTACCCAAAGGAGCCTCAAAACAGACATAGTTCTGGAGATTGACAAAAAAGTTTTAAAGATTCCCCAGCCACAGTTTTGCTGCATCATACTAGCATGTCGATCTCAAAATATATATAAAAAAACACATTAGTCCTACATTTATTTAACACAGTGCCACGCAGACGCAGGTGCATGGGGTGAACAGTGCCCAGGCATCAGGGAGCGGAGGAGAGAGGCACCGAGTGGTCGCTGAAAATGTTCTCACAAACGAAAGTTTTCAGTAACTGCTCGGCACCCCTCTCTCTTCTCTTCCCCCTGCCGCCACCAACTGCCTACTGTGGTGATGGGAGCACATGGCCTCTTTCTCGGTCTCTATCTGCGAGGGAGATATACTTTCTTTTAATTAATTATTCAATTAGTTATTTAATAATTACTTAATCTCCTTCTAATTTTACGATTGTATTTTCGTTTATTGAAATTTATATTTCGTTTCTTCATAGTTTCCGTTATTTCTTTATATATTTGTGTTTCCCTTATATCCTATATATATTTTTATATCTACAGGCTTTCATTGGTTTAGTCCGTTTATTTTATTTTCTAACTCTCTTTTTGTTGGCTTAGTCCATAAAAAACCTGATGGGAACCTCAGTTCC
>VKOC01021452.1:0-17782 GCA_009364415.1 Spea multiplicata
ATATGTGAGTTTATCGAGGCGGAGGTTTTACTTCAGTTGTCTAAGGTAAAGACAAATAAGTCGATGGGGCCTGATGGGATACACCCCAAGTTATTAAAAGAGCTTGGGGGTGTACTAGCAAAACCGCTAACTGATATATTTAACGAATCATTGGTAACGGGAGTTGTCCCTGGGGATTGGAAAGTAGCGAATGTTGTGCCTATACACAAAAAAGGCAGTAGGGAGGAGTCGTAAGACTAACTGGCCTGTAGTTGCCCATCTGTAGTGGGAAAATTATTGGAAACAATGTTAAAGGAAAGGATTGTTGAACATCTGAAGTCACATGGCTTTCAAGATCAAAAACAACATGGGTTTTCCTCAGGAAGATCTTGCCAAACAAATCTTATTGATTTTTTTGATTGGGTGATTAAAGTAATTGATCAAGGTGGTACAATCTGGATTTCAGTAAGGTCTTTGACACTGTCCCACATAGAAGACTTTTAAATAAACTGCAATCTCTGGGTTTAGATCCCAATGTTGTTGAATGGATTAAGGAGTGGCTGAGTGACAGAAAACAGAGGGTTGTAGTCAATGGCGTATATTCAGAACAAGGTCTTGTTACCAGTGGGATACCTCAGGGATCTGTACTTGGACCCATTCTCTTTAATATTTTCATTAGTGATATTGGTGTTGATGGAAAGGTATGTTTATTTGCCGACGACACAAAAATTTGCAACAGGGTTGATGTTCCTGGAGGAAGAAGCCAAATGGCAAACGATCTAGGTAAGCTGGAAAAATGGTCAGAGCTGTGGCAATTGGCATTTAATGTGGATAAATGCAAAGTAATGCACCTGGGGCATAAAAACCCAAGGGCAGAGTATAGACTATTTGGTACTGTCCTAACCTCAACGTGTGAGGAAAGGGATTTAGGGGTAATTATTTCTGAGGATTTAAAGGTAGGCAGACAATGCAGTAGAGCAGCAGGTAATGCTAGCAGAATGCTTGGTTGTATAGGGAGAGGTATTAGCAGTAGGAAGAGGGAAGTGCTCATGCCGCTGTACAGATCACTGGTGAGACCTCACTTGGAGTATTGTGTACAGTACTGGAGACCGTATCTCCAGAAGGATATAGATATGTTGGAGAAAGTTCAGAGAAGGGCTACTAAAATGGTTTATGGATTACAAAATAAACCTTACCAGGACAGGTTAAAGGACCTTAATCTATATGGCCTGGAAAAAAGACGGGACAGGGGGGATATGATAGAAACATTTAAATACTTAAAGGGAATCAACAAAGTAAAGGAAGAAAGTTTATTTAAAAGGAGAAATAAAACCGCAACAAGAGGACACAAGCATAAACTAGAGGGGCAAAGGTTTAATGGTAACATCAGAAAATATTACTTTACTGAAAGGGTAGTGGACGCATGGAATAGCCTCCCAGTGGAAGTGGTAGATGTTAATACAGTAAAGTCATTTAAGCAAGGGATAGGCATAATGCCAAGCTAGATATAGGATAAGGGCAAGTACTAAAGGAGAGTACTCAGAGGTTGGGCAGACTGGATGGGCCTTCTGGCTCTTATCTGCCGTCACTTTCTATGTTTCTATGTTTCTATAATCCCTGTTCCTGCCAGACCAAGTTTCTCAGAGCAGTTGGTTCAGTTCCATGGGTCTATACATCCCCATACTGCAGGGCTGCATTATATCTGGGCTTGCCAGCAATATGTGAAAGTTAATGTCCCCATACCCATTGCCCCCTTTAGTATCATGTCAGCCATGGCAATCAGATTGGAAACAGGACCTGCCAAACACCCAGATTTGCCATCCTAGCCTCAAACAGCCTCCCCATGCCATACCCCTCCACTTACACACCCATGCTATCATACACATATTCATTCATTTACAAACATTAATTCACTCATTCATATACTCATTTACAGATATTCATTCGTTCCCTCATTCACAGGGCCCCTGCGGTAGTTAATCCAGCCCTGCATCCGGGGACATGTAGGGGACATAATTTCAATCCGGGGATGTCTGGTCACCCTATTATAGCAGCCCACCCCAAGCATCAGACAGAACCAATGTTGAGGTGAAAACAAAGAACACTTTATTGTGAAAACACACAGCCTTATATATAAACTCTATCAGAAAAGGAGATAATCCCATCAGGACAAACAATACCATGCCCAGACAGCCCAGCGCCACAATCAGCCCACCAATCACAGCAATGCCAGTATAACGCTAAATCGTTGTTTTCAGGGGGATCCTAATGGAGCAGCGGCGATCCCGGTATCCATGTATAGCCTGGGGTCCCTAGAAGATTAGGTCCAAAAGCGACGTAATACTTGGACCAGACCCTGAGCAGTAGCAGTTTGAAGGTTTTCCCAGGACAGTACGGAAAGCAACAGGGGTGCTAAAGCCCAGTCAACAAAAGGTGCTTAAAAACTGGGGTTCACAAGGAGGCGCCCTCTCCAAACTCGTCTGAGCCTCACCACATGTTGTATATTTGTGCAAAAGAGCACTCTGGTGGGGCCAGGGGCATTCGAGATATTTAGGGTTAAACAGTCCAGCGGGCACTCCTGCCAATCCTAGCCAGCAAACAGTTCCAGAGAATTATGGCTAAGACATTGTCTGGTACAGGGTAAGGGGAATAAAGATCCAGTGGGTCGGGGTGACACAAGGGTGAGATTATACTCCTGGGCACAACCAAAACAGGTAAACTCCACCTGAAGAAGAGGTTAGAGGTAGACTCGTGCATTCATATTTGGGCGAACATGAAAACAAACACAAGACGTACAAAACAAAGAATCTTTGTCTTCATCTACTAATCTCCCTCGTCCCTTCCCCATCTAGCCGACCTCATTAACGCAGCATTGCAGGGGTTGACGGAAGTGGAAATCCGTAGGTTCGCCATCAGGGGTGTAACGGAGCTGGCTAGTCCGACCGACTACCTCCGCTGTCTTGTGCTCCCTTAGCCTGGGACAACACACTTTCCCCGGTTCCCCAGTCACTAGCCGAGACTCAGTGTGGGGGAACACCAAACGAAGACTGATTTATTTTAGACACACAGCGCTGGATATATCCAGCAAAACACACATTTACATAAAACAAGATATTGGGACACAAACAACCCCCTTAATCTGCCTCCCAGAGACAACAGGGGCAGTAACGGGATTAACAATACAATAGGTGGGGGAGACTGATTTATACATTAAACTAAAACAATGGCGGTCACTCCCTGGTGGCAGACCCTGGCTGTCTGCTGGAGATAATCCCCTCAGCCAGTGATGAGAAGATACTGCTGGGGGTAGCCACAGAAGTCTTTAGAAACCCAGGGCCCATAGTCAATAGGGAGGAGGCTGGCAGTCAGGCTTCTCCAGTGGCCCCAGTGATGGAGGCTTCCGTCACAATTCTTCCCCCTTCGAATTGGACTGACATAGGATGAGACCCCAAACGGGTTGACTCCATAGTCAGTCAGTTTATTTGACCCATCAATGCCCTCCCAAAATTGGTGCTCCTGCTGCTGCTGGGGAGATGGGCCGGCTGCGCCATCTCCCGTGTACCGCTGGGGAGGGATGCCTCCTGCATTCCCTCCCTGGTGCTCCTGCTGCTGTTGAGGAGGGAGTTCAGGTTCCTCCGGTACCGGAATTAGGTTCTGCCGCTGGGGAGATGGACCGGCTATTCCACCTCCCTGCTTCTGCTGGGGAGGCCGGTTGGCTGCTGGATCTCCCTGAATTCCTGCAGCTTTGGTAGGTGCTGGGCAGAGGCCAGCGATGCTCTGTCCGGTTGCCAGCGCTTCAGCTGGGGTTAGGGGATCTTGTTGGTCGGCCTGCCGCTGGGGAGGGAGGACCGGTTCCTCCGCTCCCGGACATGTGAGCTGCCGCTGGGGAGATGGGCCGGGTGCCGCATCTCCCTGGATCCCTGTAGCCACTGAAGGTTTGGGGCAGAAGCCAGCAGCGCTCTGTCCTGTTGCTAGCTCTTCAGCTGGGTGGGTGCTAGTGGAGACCGCAGTCCCATCCACTACACCCAGAAAGCTTTCTTCCTTTACCTGGGAAGGAAAGCCAATTGCAAGCCCTCCCGGACCAACCTCCTCAGATGTAAAATCAGTTAGATCCACAATCTCTGGATCTGGTTGTGGTGTAAAGTCGCACAGCTCCAGTATTGGATCTGGATTAGCTGCCCAGTATCCCTCTGACTCAGGGGTGGAGACCATAGTCCCATCCACCCCGTCTGGGTTAACATCCTCAGATGACCACTCAATCACATCCACAAAATCCACACAATCCCTGGACATTCTGCTGAACGCGTTCAAACAGTTTTTTATATGCCTTCTCCAGTTCCCACTCCTGTGTAATTAAAAAGTCTAAATCACCTTTAAGTCCCAGTGCATCTGGGAGGTCCCACTCCCTGAAATCCCGGATGTCCTCAATCCGCCACTCCGCTATGCTGCCGAAGTCCGGATCCTCCTGAAGACTATCCCATAATAATCCAGGGCCACCAAAGTCATAGTCCTCTGGAGAACAATCTTTCGCAGTTCCCCAATATGCTTGTTCTGAATACCACTGCAGATCCCTATAGTGATCTTCCAGCTCTACCTCCTGCTGGACCAGCTTGTCCAATTCGGATACCCATTGCTCCTGTGGTTGCTGTCCCAGGAATGGCATCCGTAGTTCCCGCTGGTCTCTAATCCTTTGTTCGGAGCTTGGAAGACACTGACCCCGGCAAATAACAGCCCTCTGCCATATTGACCGTCGAACCACTTGCCTCAGGTTCTGGTATTGTTCTGTAGGCAAGGCAGTGGTGTAGCAGGAGAGGATGACCCGCAGTAGCCCCTGGAATTCTGATACCACATCCATGTCCTCGTCAAGGCGACCGAAGTCTGCCGTCCTGTCGGTCAATCCCGGTAGAAATTAAGTGTCCCTCAGACTAAGACGAAATCCCGCCGCTTGCCACCAATGTAACGGAGCTGGCTAGTCCGACCGACTACCTCCGCTGTCTTGTGCTCCCTTAGCCTGGGACACCACACTTTCCCCGGTTCCCCAGTCACTAGCCGAGACTCAGTGTAGGGTAAAACCAAACGAAGACTGATTTATTTTAGACACACAGAGCTGGATATATCCAGCAAAACACACATTTACATAAAACAAGATATTGGGACACAAACAACCCCCTTAATCTGCCTCCCAGAGACAACAGGGGCAGTAACGGGATTAACAACACAATAGGTGGGGGAGACTGATTTATACATTAGGCTAAAACAATGGAGGCCTCTCCCTGGTGGCAGACCCTGGCTGTCTGCTGGAGATAATCCCCTCAGCCAGTGATGAGATGATACTGCTGGGGGTAGCCACAGAAGTCTTTAGAAACCCAGGGCCCATAGTCAATAGGGAGGAGGCTGGCAGTCAGGCTTCTCCAGTGGCCCCAGTGATGGAGGCTTCCGTCACAACAACTATCACAATTATGCTTCAACTCCATTCCCTTACACCTAGCATTAAAGTACTTGCGATAAAGTGTATTGTGCTCAACCGTTGATTTATCAAACATTATTCTCAACTCTTTGTATGCTTCCTGTGCACTTGATTGATCCAGGGCAGCTAGAGAAATATCAAGTGCCTTTCAGACTCTAGTCAATCCTTTTCTACTAGCCCCATGATCTCACAACAAAAAGTAGAACTCTGATGAAAGGATTAACCTTTTTCTTTCTCTTGGATCTGGATTTTCAGCAATGACATTTAAATATCTAACCAGTTGCGATTCTTAAGACAATTCATTTGTTTGAGCAGCTTTGATTTCACCCTTAAGGGGTTTGATCCAATCATCATATGAAAATATTCCAGCATTTTGGATTTAGGTGAACACATCCCTTCCCAGCCATAACACTTTGAATGCTGGACACTGATATTTTATATGCACTGATCAGTAGTTTGATACACAGTGCAAATTTATACTATGTGGAAAAATGTATTCGTAACATGACTTGTGCAGGACAAAATATGTAACAGAAACATAATCTTTAAAACATTAAAATATATAATCATGACATAAAATACAGTATATTGTAAACAGTACCCAGTATTTCCACTATGGCACCAAACCAGTTGACTCTTCCAATCCACTCAGCAACAACAAGCAAAAGGCAGAATGCTATAGTTAGTGTGATAACAAAAGTCACTATATCTCACTGAACTAGTCTGTTGCAATGTTACCAATGACATTAATTTAAAAAGACAAGTACTCAAATGTATCAGTAATTTCGCAACATCTACAGATTAGTAGTGAGATTTTTCGAAAAGATGAAAATTCTAATCTTTAATAACCATATGCTACATATTACAGGTATAACAGCTTATGCATTGTTGCCATATTTTCACGTTATAAAATGCAGCCTCATTATGCATTATATGCAATACAAAAATATACTATTTTCACCAGATACCCGGAAGGCTAAACATTTTTATTTATTATTCATTGAATTATTTAGTGCCATATTCCACACAGATATATGATGGGTAAATAGCTGCTCAATTGGGACTCAGGGTGGCGGAGCTTGGTAGGTAGAGTATCACAAACTGGCAGCGCTACTGTGAAGTGGAATATTCTGGTGTTCTAGACACCGGAGAATAAAATTGGGAATGCGGGATTGCGGTCCTTAATCCTGCTGTCCTGTCGAGCTCTAACTCTGTCCCAAAAATCAGGACAGAGGTAGAGCTTGGTGGGACGGTTGGGAGGCATGCACATACTTAGATGTCAGTCATTGGAGACAAAACACAATGTTATGTGACCTTGCTGAACACTGCCTCTGCCTTGGTTTGGAAACTGCCACAAGCTTAGTGGTTTCAATGACATAAAGAAGTAAATCTGGGACTTACCTCTTTATTCTGTGGTTGTCACAGTCAAACATGGGTGTGTGACAAACCTAATGACCTTGCAAACAATTTACAGATTAGTGAATCCCTTAACTCGTAAGTATCTGTGCAAATATGCCAAAAAATTATTCGGGAAAAATATTTTGGTTCCTTTCTTAGCCCGTTTGTTTTCGGGTAACAATTGTTGTTCGGCCGAAAATTCAGGGTCAAATTTGTTGCCCGCTGCCCACATTCACTCTCATTCGCTCTCACTCAAACTCTGCATTACAGTTTGAAACATATGATGACCAGAAATTGCAATTCTCATTGTTATCCATTACTGGCAATACAAACCAAATATTTGGCTTTTTGGCATTATCTATAACAGACACCTCATATCCTTATATGTCATATATCATTATAGAGTATAAATATATTGAGCTACATGCTCTTGCCACTTCTATTGCTAGTAGAATTACCGTATTTGCTCGAATATAACACAAGGTTTCAGAGCAAATACCCTGAAAAATACCCCTCATCTTATTATCGAGGTTGTCTTCTAATCAGACCTTAAACAGAGGTCTGACTCTACGGGACTAAGATTCAGATCCCCTGCAGCGCTGCAGGGGACCTGGATCCTCCTGTCTGGTAACCTCAGCTGCTGCCGGCACTTCCAACTTCTGTCACCGAGCACCGGCGAAAGAGCGGGCAGCAACGGAGGTTGTCCCCGTCGGCCAGAGAGGAGAATTCCTCGTCGCGCTGCGGGGAATTCTGTTCTCTGGCAGCTGGTGAACGTCCGCTCGATGGATGCATACAACCCCCGCTACTGCTGGCACTTCCGCCGGGGCTTCTATGACGGAGCAACAGCGTCACGTGACCTCCACCCGCTGTCCCCACCAGACACCAGGGAGTCAGAAGCACTGGTAAGCCCTTTATGCCCTTTAACCCCCTATATGGGGTCCAGTACATGCTTAATGCCTGGGCCCCCATGCCCTTCCCATCAGCCAACTCATCCATGTCCATCTCACTGTCCCACCCATTGCTCCACTCATCACACCGCCTTAAGATTCTCCTACAAGCACACCTTATGAGAACTGGGGCAAGCCTAGGGTTAGGGATGCCTGGGTACAGCATTTCTTCAAGGCCCCCATACGTACTATAAACGACTTGCTTTAACATCCACTCACTCTATCACTGTACACTTCCATACACACACATTCTTTCTCCTGGTCACTACTAACACTAGTCTTACCCCTGAGACTCCAAGACAATTTGCTGATACACAAACTCACAATAACATCATAGGCTGACACTCCCACACACATGCTAATGCACATACACTCTTGCTACCCTCATACACTGACACTCCATACCGTAACAGACACACCGATGCTAACATCATATGCTTACAAAGATTAATACCTTACAGTAACACACACACTCTAACTCTATATGCAGATATACACACATGGTAATGCCACATAGTAACACATACACTATGACCACACTCATATACATGCACATACACTGACCCTAACACTTTATATACATACAGACTCTAATTTATTTTGACATGCCAAAGGCCCTTAAAATAAACAACCAGACTACAGTTGCCAACGATTTAATTCTACAATTCCACAGTTCTCAGAATTCCTGCAAGCTATGTTTATGCTGAAAAAAGCTACTAGCTACATTTGGCCTTAAGCAATATATTAAATAAAATAAGAACGTGGCTGCCTCTCTGCATTGTGACACAGATATGAGCTGGCAGAATCAAACAGAGGTCAGCAGGACAGAACTCAGCTTGTTCTGAAATTATAAATACATAGACATTATGATTCTACACTAAAGGTAATAGTATCAAATATAGAAGGTGCAAATTCCACGCAAAAAAATCCCATTGGGGTCATTTGCTATGTATTGTTGAGTACCTGCAATGCTGATGTCAATTATTCAACTTAAAAATACAGAAGCAAATGCACTCCAATCCCCGGTGCAACTATATCACCACCAATTTCAGCTTATTTTTGGATGAGAACTCATGTGCACCCACTCTCTAAAGTGCACCAAACCACAAATAGAGAAATAGAGATGTAAGGTGCATGTTACCATGGTAAGGAGTAATCACAAATGAAAATATTGCAGCAACTAGTGACAATAAACATCATGATCTTAATAATGTACTCCTACACATGGTATAATTTTTTTTATTGCGCCGAATATTAAGCGAAAATTAATGAAAGCTCCCTATAACTAGTTGCTAGTCAGTGTTATTGTTTTAGAGATATTTGTCCCTATGTGCAAAACAAAATCATTATCTGATCATTCTTTTTGCCTTCCTTGTACTCACCAACCATTATAAAGGATGCCTGATCAACAGACAGAACAACAGCCAGAACCTTAACAACAGGTGAACTCTAACATAGTGTTTAACATCCACATGCTTTTATATCAATAACAAACCTTCCTTTTGTGGTGAGACTTAAAACATGGGTAGGATGCAGGGCTTTACTGAGACTTTTTATTAGACTTACTGAGTTACATAAATAGTTATTAGCATGTGAGAAAATCATATTATTCGTATACTTAAAGCCTTTCCTCCTAGTTATGGCTCTTGAAACACAATTGGACGTCCTCATGCATTTGAAATTTTAGAAGAGGTGTATAGGCCACTGTCAAATCATACCAGTCCCTAATGTAGGTATTCTTAACTTGTCCAAATGTGTACAATTAATTTGCCATACAAGTCAGATGTCCTTTTAAAAATACTCCGCATGATGGTCTAACCAGTAACTGTGGGCATACATTTGTTGCATCGTTTGATTCCAAAGGAGATCATTGTAACATTCATTCATTTCAGTATATTTGGCGGCATTCATCCTAACAAAAGCCAGGAATAATACAGTACAAATATAGAACTGTACAGCTGACAAAACACACACGCTGCTGCATTTTACGCCAAAAACCTCCAATTGCTTTATTATACTTAAACAGTGACACATTCATTTGTTCAAGCTGGTATTTTTATTAAAAAGGCACTTATTTTAAAATAATATATGACATATTTTTAATGTATGCATATTGCAAAAGTGTGATGCGGGGTAAATGGTGTGCAAAGGGTAAAAATATGGAAAAAAAGAACTTGGTTGCTCATTCACATCCAACATCTAAATGAGCTACAGTATGTTAGATTTTCTTGACTTTGAACCTATACACTAATGTACTTGGGTTGTCAGATCTTAACATGGCATGGGTCACCTGGTCATATGCTAATCTTGCATGTTAAACTTTATAAAGTATGTGTTTTATGAGGTTTTTGAGTTGCAAGCTACATACAGCAGGCAGGAAAGTGATCTGCCTTTACTTAATATTTAGCAGTTGGGACAAGGAGAAGCCTACCTAAATGATGAGATGAAGAGGGAATCTAATTAAAGCATTAGCGATGAAATGGAGCCTTGCTAAATAAAGTCAACAAGGGTCAGTGAGGGCGGAGGTACAAAAGGGTAGGACCACAAATGGTGGAGCCATGATGCAATACATTATAAGTAGTGAAGGTTTACCTGGAAGACTAGAGCACTGCCTGACTGTCTGTGACACTGACACTCAAACTTTTGGAGACTGAGTCCACGCTTCACTTCTTTGACGTTAAGGCACACCATCTGAATTTGCATTTGTATATCCTGCCGCTCCCCAGGGCCTCCATCTGCAGTTTTAGAGTTCCCTTTACACAGATGACCTCCTACTTAGCCCCACTAGCCATACTCATCTTTTTGGTGGCAAAGATGGCTCAGACAAGCTGTTTGGGTGCAAATATGGAGCAGACAAGCTGCTTGGGGGCATCATAGAGGTACTACGGGGGACGAGCGATACTGGTGCCAGTGAGGGCTAAGGTGACCATTTTATTATTGCCATTCAAGGACACAGTATAGAACCCCTGAACACCCCCCTGCCTTTTATCTGACCCACTTGTTTGCTTACTTTCTCCAGCCATTTTTTGGACTCTGATCTCTCTTTGGAAAAGCATGCTGACAAGAGAGGTGGAAGAAGGGAGTAAGGAGAGGAAGGGTCAGGATGTTTCATAGTGTCCTGCTGTAGAGAAACAAAACAGGAGAAAGGGGAGAGGGTGTAGTGTGCTCTGTACCTGCAATAAAAGTTGCCCTAAACTATAATATGACACTTGGTTGTCTGTAGAGGTAAATTCTTATAGGAACTGAAATCGTAAATTGTTATTTGCATATTAATTACAGGATATAATGATTGTATATAATTATATGTTACATTTATTAGACCCACTTTGTCTTCTGGGAATGCTGCCAAAAATGTTAATCACAGCTTGCTTAATCCTGCCTGACACATCCTGGCAACCATCCCAGAAAATGTGTAATTCTCCCCACTGCACAAGAAATACCGGCCGGGTGGGAACTCTTATTATCATCTTTCATGGGCCTAACTATGTGCACCAACTAATGGTGGGTTGCAGCATTTGCTTGTGGATGGGTGAAGTTTATATGGGTTATATATATATGTAAGGTATTCTCAATTGTTTAACTACATTGTGTTTATTCCACTGCTATATTCTTGCACAGCCTTGCGTTATTACACAATTTAAGTTAGCTCTGTGTCAGTGGTTAATGCTAACTTAGGGATGTTCCCTACTGGACCCAACATCCATTGAAGATTGAAGATTGGCCTACAGTGGGTAACAAGGTAACTGGGATTAGTGATCACAGGGAAATTGGTGGATCTAACCAAAACCCTGTTACACAATCTTAAGTTATGTATACAAACTATATACAATTTGACATACAAGACAAAATATATAATACCAAAAAAATGATAAGAGGCAAGGGAAAATAATATATCCCTTTATATTTTAGGTATTTAATTCATTTTCTTATCATCTGATACATTTTCCCAATTCTTAGCTTCATATTATTATATCGTATATAATAATAATATTATATCTTATATCTTATAGTGTACACCAATGCATTCACATCAAGCTCATGTATAAAAAATAAATACAATTGAAGGTAATGTCCCGAATTGGCAGCTATTCATTTTTTGTTCCAAAATTCTGCGTACAGTTCTGATGTCACTTTCCTGTGCAATTAATGGGAAAGTGATGTTTCCTGAGCACCACATTTGTTCTAACGCAAAGCTAATACATGAAGTATCTCCCAGACAATGCTGCAGCCTTTCATAAATGTTATCTCCATGCACCATGTAACAGATTTCCATGTGATAGCAGAAAATTACGATGTCAGGGTCCTTTGTATAAAAGGATAAGTAAAAGACAGGCCCTGTGTTCATAACTCGTTCATAGGTACAATCTCCTTTCCACAGGCTGCTTTGAAAGTCTGTCCTTGATAACAAACTCACCTTTCTTTAAGGAATTTACTTTCTTTCCATTTTTTACACCAAACTACTATTTAACTGGCAAATTACCTGTGTTTTTTTACATCAGCATTTATTGTATTTTAAAGTACATTTCTACAAGCTCTCCTAATAAGTATACTATAGATCTTTTTTTACGATATGATCTAGTATTCTTAGGTAAACAAGTCAGTTTACTTATAATAGAACTTGCCAAGTAACTCATATAGCTCAGACATTGTTGAATTTAGTGTTAATTTCAAGGAAAACTAGTTCAGTTTGAGTTTAGCCTCTACCATACTAATGATAGAAACCCTGGGACAGATTATATGGGAGGCACAGACCCCAAGCCTTGTCTCACCCCAATCCCGTCCCAGTAAGACTAAATAACCTAAATACATTTTGGGCCTGATTCCCTGTGGTGGTTAAAAAGTCTTAAAAACCCTACCTTACCCCCACCTCTAAATCCCCCAGGTGAAGGGTATGGGGAAGTGGCCCAGTGGCCCAGAGGCAGAATTCACTTTTGGCACCACGTAGAGATTACATCCTATTCTACACAGCATAATTTTATTCTCCAATAAAATCTCTACAAAAGGGCAAACATGTATAAACTAAATGTTTAGGAATATTGCCAAGATATTGCAGATAATAAAATCAAATAAAAGTAAAATTATGAATTAAGCTTGATATCCCAAAAATAAAGATAATGTTTAGGAAGAAAAAAAAAGAAAAGAAGGGATTTGCACAGAAACCAATGCTTTAAGCTACTAGCACAAAACTGATTATTTTGTAATGTATATTTCTGTACAATTATTTTTTATGCCAAATTCTAGTCTAAAGTATAATATCCATGGGCGCCACTGAACACTAGAAGCCCTAATTACATTTCTGTAAAACTAGTTAAAATATCTAACACCTCCAGCTTCCGTGTGTACTCCACAGCCCCTTATCACTACATTGGCGCAGTTTCTATTGGAAACTACTAGCGCAGTATTCTTTTTATTAAAAATAATTTGAACCATCTACAGCACAGAGTCACATGATCTTCGGCATCAGAAACTGTGCAGCATTTAATTTTCTAGGCGGTATCCTTATGCACCTCTGCTCACACATAACTCACACTTGCCCTTACACATGCTTACTTTCCCATACACAGGCAAATCTTATTCACACAAACAGTTTCAAAACACACGCTCTCTTTCTTTTCTTTCTCTCTTGCTTTCATTTCTCTGTATCTCTCCTGCCTTTCTCAAGTATGGGTTTTCCATTTCTCTCTTGCTCCCCTTTTCCATATATTTTCTCTTTCTTTCAGTCTCTCTTCCCTTTCTTTCCCTCTATCTCCCCTTACTCCCTTTGTCTCCCACTGCCATGGACTACTGTCATATTGATTCCTTTGGAATTATATACCCTTCCCTTCTTTTTAACTCCTTATGGCACAGTATAAATATAAAATGTCCTCTGCTGCCTACCTTGTCCCTCTGCTGCTCACTGCTACTTGTAAAATGATAGAAAGAACATGGAAGGGATAAAAGGAGAAAAGAAAGAGAAAAAGAAAGAAAGAAAGAAAGAAAGAAAGGGGAAGAAAGAAAAAGGGAGAAATAATATGAAGAAAGAATGGGAGGAAAACGGAGAAAGGGAAGAAAATTGAGGGAGAGAAGAGAAAAAAGAGAGGGAGAGACAAGAAAGGAAGACAGAAAAGGAGAAGGAAATGGTGCATGTAATTTACGATAGTACCTAATAGACATCTACATTGTCATTTTGCAATACTTAAATTTTATGTTTTATATGTTTTATAACACATCATATCAAATACACCACATGTTTTCTTCACATTCAACGTTATATATTCCTTTTTACAGCATACTTAATATTTCAAAGGAATATTTAAATATTGGTTCATCTTCCTTATATTCTCTCCTTTTAAATGTTATTCCTAACAATGTATCTTTAGTTCCCAATTTGCAGTACTCCTAATTTTCTTAATAAAACTATCCAATATTGATTCTCCATATCTGTGTTTGTTCAGTTTCAGATTGTAACCCTCAAGGCTAAATCCCTGCATCGTTGGTTTCACTTCATTGTTCTATATGTTGTGTTAATATTCATATTTATTACTGTGTATATACTGTATATCACATGCATGTGTTTATATTATGCATGTATTTTTTTCTTAAATAAATTAAAATGGATGAATTAATATGGACTACAGAAATAAATTAAATTATAATGAAAAGTGCAATAAAGATGACAGATAAAGCTTGTTTTCATGCTTCTAACAAAAGTCATACAAAACCATCTGAATTTAAGATCCTTGTTACCATTTCTTTACATTTGAGGATCCATGTAGTTTATCTGCTAAAGTGCGGAAATTAAATTAAATAATACTTAAATTCATTAAAATGGATTCTTCAATAGGTTCCTCTGTTGGGAAGCCCATAGAGCCCCTTCTGGGGAATGGAGTTTCTTCTTTGTACCGGTGTACCAGAACAGACCGGAGGAGAAAGAGTTAAAAAAAAGTAGTAGCTTTAATATAAATAAAAAAATAATAGTATCTTACATATAAGAATACTTTAACGCTCCCGTGGGAAGGACCGGAATAATGCTGTGTTGTAGCAGGAACAGCTTGGTTCTCTCAGGATTCCTCTGTGTCCACTTCCTCAATGGGCGTATTCAGAACTGAGTGCTGAATACGCCCACACATTAATTCACACTCTTTACTTCTTCCTCCCTTATCACTTTATACCCCCTCTCCCTCTCTTATCGCTTTCTAACCCCTCTTCCTGCCCCTACTCACCTTTAGGTCTGCTCTGCTGTGGTGCCCGGCTGCCCGCTGCTTCACTGCTGAGCGCCGAAATATGACGTCATATTTCGGTGCTCAGCATGAAATGCTGGCACCGGGACGGAGATAGAAGCCTCGTGGAGGAGAATGAGGGGTGCCGAGCGGTTGCTAGGCGCCCCTCTCTCTCCTCTGCATGGAAAAAAAAGACAGCGTTTAAAAGCCGCTCACTGGCGCACCTTTCAAATGGCGCCTACCCTAGATACGCTGTACCCCCCTATATGCCACTCTACCCCCAGATATTCCTTATACACCCCTATATATCACTCTGCCTCCCAGATATTCCTGGTAACCCCCTGTATGCCACTCTGCCTCCCTGATATTCTTTTTAACCCCTTATATGCCACTCTGCCTCCAGAAAGCCATTACAACCCCCCATATTCCAATATTACCCTCCCCTGGCTTACAAGGGCTTCCCTAGTCTTCTCCTCTTGCTGCAGATTCCTTGGTGTCTAGTGGGGACAGCCGGTGAAGGTCTGCGTGATGCGGGCAGAAACCTCCCCAAAAAATTGGGGAGGTGAGAGTAAATCTGTTGGCCATAATCTTGAGAGGGAATGTGTTAATGTCCAGATCTATGCTCTTTAAGGACCATAATTTCTCTCAAAACTAGAAAAAGGAAGGATTGATTCCCAAGAAGGAGACTTAGCAGCTAAGGACAGGCAGGGCACAGAGCAGGCACTGGCAGATGGACACATCCAGATTGTACAGGACCAATAATAACTCAAGACCTGATTCCCCAGAGTAAGAAAGGAGACTGAGCAGCAGCAGCAGAGGCATGACAGGGCACAGGGCAGGCACTGGCAGACAGACACATACAGACGCTAAACTGAACAGCCCTTTATTAGAAAAATGAAGATGAAGTGATCCCTCAGAGTTAGGAAGGAGATTGTGCTGCAGAACCAGGACAGGACACAGGGCAGGCACTGGCAGATAAACACTTCCAACCATATGGTACAAGAAAATATTAGAAATAAACAACAATTATTGACCATCCCAGACAGAAGATCAGCAGCAGTAATGAGGCATGCAGGGGCGGGCTGGGCTGGACGGACGACTGGCAGACGAGCATTCAATGCAGCCGCAAAGTTAAAAACTAAGCGGCCGCGAGCAGGATTGAATGCGGTCGTCATGCCAGTAGCGTACCTGGCGGGGGTGGGCGGATTTGATGTCAAATCCCGGCGCACAACACTGAAGCCACGCCCACCGTCTTCCGCACTCAGTACACCGGAAGGGCAGGAAGAAGAAGAAGAGAAGTAGAAGCAGTAGAAGAAGAAGAAGAGGAGGAGGAGGAAAGTGAGAGTGAAAGAAGAAAAGGTAGGACAAGATTCAGTGAGAGTGGATTAGTAAGTGTGTGAGAGTGATGGGTGTTATGCTGAATGTAAGTGTGTGAGAGTGATGGGTGTTATGCTGAATGTTTGTGAATGAGGGTTTCAGATAGCATGGATGTGTAAGTGTTGGGGGATAGCTTAGCATAGGGAGTCCGTAATCACATTCCTTTCTTGGATTTTGAAAGTGCTTGTGAGAAGGAAATCTTGTATATTATGTCTGTAAGGACAAGTGTATGCTAGAATGTTTGTGTGGCAAATGTGAGTATGTGTGTATGTGATGGTGTTCGTAGGTGTGTATGGAATGAAATTACTAATTTTTAACCTAGGGTGACTAATATTATTTTAACTTTAAATTGAGTCCAGTAACTTTAAAAATGTCTGTCGTGAACATCTCACCTCAAAGTAACTTTGTCCATAATTATTCAAAAAAATAAATTGAAACAGGACCCAGGCTTATGCCATAGCCAACAAACATAAATTAGAAAGGAGAGGAGCACACGGAAGAAAAAATAAATGATTCAGTCCCACTTCAAGAATTTTATTAATATTAAATATATAGATTTGATTAAGAAATTTTCTTCTAATCACTCGCTATGCATTTTGTTAAATGATAAAAATAAACTATTAACACTTGGAAAGTATATATTAGACATGTGCAAAGATTCTGACAAATGTTTAACCCCTTAATGACAATTGCCGGTCCTGGCACGACACGGAAAAGCATGTGCTTTACGACAATTGACGTGCCAGGACCGGCACGTCTTTAAACGGGTGCAGAAAGCGTTGCTGAATGCCTCGACCTCGAGGCATTCAGCAACGCGCGGCGATCGGCTCCACGAAGGGGCCATCTCTGGCCCCTCCACGAGGGGCGTCAACCATGCCGCCATACCTTTGTATGGCGGCGGACGCCCGTTTTAAAAGCGTTTAGGAGGCGATCGATGATCGCCTCCTAAACTTAAATGGTGTCACTGGAATGCCTCGATCAGGAGGCATCCAGCGACACCAAACACTTACCTTTCGATGGGCTGTGACCACTCCGGAGAGCGGTCACAGCCGCAGCTACCGTTGATCTTCGCCATCAATCAAGATGGCCGCCGCTCTGTAACAGGAACCAACAAGTAAAACTTTTAACAAAAGTTCGCTAGATGGTCTCCAGACCATCTAGAGAACTCTGGCTCCACTTGCAGGTTGAATACAGGTACTGCATTCACCATGCAAGTCAATGGAGCCCAGCTTTCTAATCACAGTGTGATTAGTAAAAATAAATTAAAAAATAAAATAAAATTAATAATAATTAGAAAAAAATAGTAAAAAAAACAGTAAAATGTAAAAATCATTTCCCACTGATGTCACTATCAGGGGAACCTCCAAGTTTGAAAAAAAAATGTAAAAATTTTTTTTAAAAAAAGGCAAAAAAAA
>VKOC01021461.1:0-11818 GCA_009364415.1 Spea multiplicata
TTTTAAAAGTCTGCACAAGCGACCAACAGAGTCTCTCGTGCAGACTTTTAAAACCCAAATGCTGCAACTTACCCGGCACATCCCACTGGTCTCCCTGTTCTATCTGTTAAATGTCCGTATGAACGACTTTATTGGTCGTTCGTACGGACATTTAACTGATAGAACAGGGAGACCAGTGGGATGTTCCGGGTAAGTTACAGCACCAGTAGCCTAAAAGTCTGTACGAGCGACCAACAGAGTCGCTCGTGCAGACTTTTAAAATCCCAATGCTGCAACTTACCCGGCAGATCCCACTGGTCTCCCTGTTCTATCAGTTAATAAATTATAGAACAGGGAGACCAGCGGGATCTGCCGGACAATTACGGCACCAGGAGTTTAACAGTCTGTACGAGCGACCCTATTGGTCGCCAGCAGGGGGCTCGTCTGCCATTGGTTGCCCCTTGCTGACGACCAATAGAGTTGCTCATACGGACATTTAAACAACTGGCGCCAGAGCGGCTTTAACCCCGTATTAACCCCTTAACCGGGGAAAACGAAGGAAAAACCGAACACGAAGAATGTCCACGAATATTCGCCCGACAGGAGAAGACAGGACCAGGCGAATATTCGCGGAATACGAAGTTTTTTTCCCGAAGACGAGCACGAAGACAAACACGAAGAGCCCCCTGGTGCCCAAGTCTAATTAAAACCATCAGGACCCAGTGTTTTTTTTCGTTCAATGCACTAATTCTTTCATTCACTTCTTCAATTGTTATAGTTCTATTCAAATCGTTTAACATTTCTTTCGTTGGTTTAGGGAAGATCTTAGTGCCAAAATAATTTTTTATATCAGACTCTGAGCATTTCTGTGGAATATTATATAGGGCGCTGTAAAGCTCGTTGAAGGCCTGTCCTATCAACCTAGGGTCCATCAACATTTTATCCTTATGGGCAATCTTTACAATTTGATTTCTAGCCCTTTATTTTTTTCAGCAGATTAGAGAGCATTTTATCTGCTCTATTTCCCTTATATCTATTTAAATTCTAGGAGTTAAAAGTTTTATTTGCTTTTTCTAATAGAAGGTGATTTATCTTATTTTTGAGTTCTCCAATCATTTCTATTAAATGAGTTGATGGCTGCTTTTTGTTTTCTATTGTCACTTGTTGCAGATTGATATATAATTCCGAAAGAGATGATTCTGCTGTTTTTTTTTGCCTGAGCCCCCATTTTAATAAAATGACCTCTAATAACCGCTTTATATGCACACCATAAAGTGCCTGGCGATATTCCCCCTATATCGTTTTCCTTAAAATATAGTTGCGTAATTTCCTTTATGTATGCAATATCTAAGTCTCTCCTTATTAATTTATCATTTAATCTCCATTCAGAGCGCAGATTAGTTCCTAATCCTTCTATATCAACTGTTACTAGATTGTGATCTGACCACGTAATTTCATGGATTTTTTATTTTACAACCCGTGACATCAGGCCTAAATCTCCAATCACTAAATCTATTCTTGAATAAGCTTTATATTTAGAGAAACCGGTATCCCTATCCATAGGATGGATAGTTCGCCAGATATCATAAAGAGAATAGCGTTGTATAAGTGCTTGCAATCTCTTAGCTTGCGAGATGACATTTTTATCTTTCGTGGTACCTTTCTGGGTCATTTTATCAAGACTAGGGTCTAGTACACAGTTGAAGTCACCCATAAATATAAGGGGTCCCTGTTTAATTTTCATTACCTTCTGGAAGAGAGATATAAGGAAAGGCACCTGAGCTCTATTTGGAGCATACACATTAACTAATGTCATCAACTTTTTGTTTATTTCAGTTATCATTATAATATATCTTCCGTCTGGGTCTACCTCTAATAATTTTATATTTATATCTATTTCTTTAGCAAATAAGATTGTGACTCCCCTTTTTTGTTTTCAGTGAAGCTTCAATCAATAGGGGAAATCTCTGCTTTTTCATATTTATTTTATCAATTAATCTCCAGTGTCTCTTGAATACAGCATATTTTTATATTTTCACTCCATATTCGATTTAAAAGTATTGATTGTTTCTGAGGGGAATTTAACCCTTGAGCATTAATAGTGGCAAAACTGAGGATTATACCCAAATTGATTAATTTTTGTTAATATCCTGGTGATATCTCGCAGCCGACCGTTTACAAAAGGGAAATTTATACTAACATACACAACATTTACTCGACATTTAAAACATTTAATAGTATACAACGAGAAAGTGGGTGTATACTCCCACATGTGTTTCTCAAGCAAGAAAAAGCAAAAGAAAAACACACATGTATATTTGCCATCACACATATGGCAGTCGGTGCAATCTTGGGGTACCAATAAAAAGGCATTTTTAAATCACAAAGAGAAGAACGAACAAAAAAAATAAAAAAAAAATTTATAGGTACTATAGAATTTCTGAATTTCAGTGTGCACCATCGGTATGTTTATGTGTTTGAAATCTTAGTAGTGTCAAAATCTCGTATAATTAGTATAATAGTGAGAGAGAGGAAAAAAAAGGGGTGCTAATAATTCTAGATTTCAGTGTGTGCAGCCAATATGTTGTGAGAAGAAATTTATATATATCCTTTTGGTCCGAATAATCGTTTGTATTTGATTTATTTAAATCTCTAGGTATTAATATAGTGCCAATGTAAGAAATCATTTTTATACTTTTATTTTGTTCTGCACATTTTAGGCCTGAATGCAACTTGAGCGCTAGGAACATATGGTATCAATTAAGTGACGTAGTTTAGAGGGTCTTCAGTGGAATGCCGGTGTATCATATGAATGTTCCAATAGGATTCCTTTACGTATACCCTAACCAAATGTAAAGGGGTATAAATTGGCATGATTACAAGGACAAGGTCTCTTTCTACCCTCTTCATCTTCTCTCACCAAGAATATTCAGCCTACAATACCTTTTTATCACCATTTGTTCCAGCATCGGTATTGTATGAATTGATCATTTGTTATTGAATAAACCTGATTAATAGACATAGAAGCTGTGGTCTTGGTTGGTCTTTGATCACTGGAGAAGTTTAGATATTGAAGACAAAGAATATTCTAACAGCCAATAATCCTGAGTTTAAATCTATTAATTCTATAAATGTATTGTGAAGATTTTTTTAGTGCAATAGAATTCCTAAATTTCAGTGTGCACCATCAATATTTATGTGTTCAAAATCTTAGTAGTTACAAATCTCTTATAATTAATTATAATAGTGAAAGAAAAAAAGAGAAAGAGAAAAATGTGCCATCCCTGTGTTTATGTGTTAGAAATCTTAATAGCGTCAAATATCTTATAATTAATTGTAATAGTGAAAGAGAAAAAAAAAACATAAATATAAAATTATTTTGAAGAACAAGTTCTAACAAGATCATAATAACTCTAAGTTGTCTTCCACCTTCATAGTCCGTCAAGTTATTTAGTCTTATTTACAATATCTTAATATCTATCTTAAAGTTTTCCATTTCCATTCCTCTCTCCCCTTCTCTTAACCTCTCTCCATCTAGGGGAGGCCAGTCCTTTAGTCATATAATAATCCAAGACTCTATGGGTTTCAGGAGGGAGATATCCATAGATAGGAGGGGGGAAAAAAAGGTCCATTCCTACTCTTATTCCTCTTCTCTATATAGACAATGCCACCATCGTTGGGCAATTAAACCGATTAAATCTTATTTAATAGCATCCAGTTCTTTAATTTTTCTGGAGATTCAAAAGTCCAATTTTTATAATCAAAAGTTAAGGTGATCTTCCCTGGTACAATCTGTAACGAATATTTTTCTGTCTTAGGATCGCCATATACTCTACGTATTGTCGCCTCTGTATTCTAGTATGATATGATAGGTCCAGTAGAATTCTGATGGAATCATAAGGATGAAGTAATTTCTTATCTTTTTTTTAGTATATTTTCTTTTAGAAAATCCTAAGGAATTTTAATTTATTATTGCTCTGTTTCATACTGTTGGATTTCAACTTGCATTTCTAACGCTTCTAATTTTTCCTAATTTTGTTTTACTCTACTTGTGATTGCTGTTAGATCGATCTTTAACTCCTGTATTGTAGTCTGCAATGCTTGTTTAATCTGTTCTAATTGGGCATATAAGGCCTTGGTCGGATGGCCTTGTATAAATTGTTTCATTTCTGATGTTGATGATGAGAAATCCGCCTCCGTCTGATTTAGTCCAATAGGGCTTTCATCTAGATGAATCCCTTTTTGATCTTGCTTGGCTGGAGGGTTTAAAAAGGACAATACCTTCTCAGTTTTCTGTTCTTTTCTGTCTTTCCTTGTAGTTTTTTCTTGCAATTTTTCTGATGCCATAATGTAACACGTGGTTAATGGCGTCCTTCTTACGTCCCTCCTTTTTCCCTTTTTTCTCCCCTTTCCCTCTTTTCTTCTTCTTACCAGAAATGATCACATCTTAGGCTTTAAGCCTAATTAGTATGGCCTTGTTCTTTTGTAGCCAAAATATTGTGTATATTCAATAAAGATATAATACTTAACTCCACCCCCAAACATTGGCTGCCACGATTTCTGTGATCCCGAAGGAGGGTAAGGATGTGGAGCTTTGTGGGAATTATAGGCCCATCTCGCTGTTGAACGTGGACGTGAAATTGTTTTCTAAAATTCTTGCTTTGCGGTTGGGCCGGTTCTTGCCCGCACTGGTCCATCCGGACCAGTCGGGGTTTGTGCCGGGTCGCGAGTGTCGGGATGGGCCTATTCGTGAGCTCAACCTCATCCATCTGATCAAGCAGCAGGCTCTGGAGCCATACTGCTCTCGACTGACGCGGAAAAAGCGCTCCCCCGCGCTGAGGCTGACTCACTGGCCTCCATGTTTCCTTTTAAGTGGTGTTCGCAAAAGTTGAAACATTTAGGTATTTGGCTTGCGGATGACGTGGGGCTTCTGTATCGCTTCAACTTTCCCCCCCTTCTGGCTGCGCTTCAAAACGATTTTAGGGCTTGGGGTTCCCTTTTTGTCTCCTGGATCGGTAGGGTTCATACCCTTAAGATGAACGTGCTTCCCAGGGTTTTATATTTGCTCCAGGCCTTACCTATCTCTGCCACCTTTTGAGGGCGTTGGAGTGGAACTATAGCCCATCCCATAAGCTGTAGGTGAACTTGGAGGCTGCTACCTCCCCTGTGCCTTTGCGAGCTCTTACATGGTTAGACCCGTGTGTTGCTAGGAGGAACGCGGGGGTAATCCTCTTAGGGTAAATCAGAATTTCTTTATTTATTTTTATTTTATTTTATCAGAGGAGGATACAGAAGGAAAAATAGGGGGGGGGGGTCAAGGTTACAACACAAGGCGCCAAAGGCACCAGTCATTAGTCCGGTAACAGAATGAGGTATCACATGACAGTAGTGTAAATGTGTATCAACAGCCACACACGAGGTACATAGCGAGACACAGCAAAATATACAACACACGCAGATAAACTCGCCGCAATCTCAGGCAGAGAGAGAAGGGATAGAAATGGACGGGAAAGCTCAGCACGGCACAAACCGTAAGGGGAGCCATGCGAGCAGCCCGGGGAGGCAACAGGGAGACACCTGACAGCAGCGTGGCAAAAAATGAGCCATCCTGATTATGGTATTGGGGAGCATGAGAATCAAGTGCGGGCAGCATAGCAAAACATGGTATAACACACATTCGTCACTGAGAAACGCGGTGCATGCCCAATTTGAGGGAGGCGGGGAGGCAGACCGGAGGGGAAAAAAGAGCAGGAGGAGGACGAACAATGGGGAAGCAAAAGGCAAGAGAGAGGAAGAAAAAGGGGGGGTGGGAAGGGGAGAGAAGGAGAATGACGGCATATAGCAAAAGAGAAAAAGAAGGAAAAAAGGAAAGAGAGCCCAGCAACCAGCTGCCCAACCCGGAGGGGGGACACACACCCAGACAGCTAGTCCAATAGAGGACGAATGTCTGGACCCGACACAAATTCCAGCCAGTGGAACCAGGTGGACCTATATTGCTCAACGGACTCATCTGTCAGGAGGCGCAATTCGTCAAAAACGCGTATCTGTTCCACCCAGAGAACCCATTCTTTAACGGTGGAGGGGGTAGGGCTACCCCAGTGCAGGGGAATTAGTGCCTTGGCTGCCGTCAAGAGGTGACGAGCCACCGACCTCTTGAACCAGCGCACAGGATAAGGCATGTGATGGAGGAGGAAAAACTCAGGCGTAAAAGGAATGGTCCTATCCGTGAGGCACTGCATGTGCTGATGAATTGAGGGTCAGTAAGGAGCGAGCCGAGGGCAGCGCCACCAAAGGTGAAGAAGGGAGCCAGGGGTGGCGTCACATCACCAACATCGGTTAGGCACATCTGGGCGGTAAGCAGAAACCAAGGCCGGAGGCCGGTACCAATGGGACAACAATTTGTACACCATTTCCCGATCCCTATTACTTCTAGAGCAACTGTGAGTAACAACACAAATCTTCTCCCACTGTGCCGCAGAGAAGGTGACCTGCAGCTCCCAACCCCCCAGGAACTGTGGTGACACCGGATGAAAGTCCTCAAGTAAAAGGCCATACAGTCCAGAAATGCCATGGGGTGGGAGCGTGGAGGCCACACAGAGCTCCTCAAACCGTGTGCGATCCCGTAACATAGCGTGTTTCCGAGGCAAGGACCGAAAGAAACTGCAAAGTTGTGCATAACAGAAGGAATTGAAGAATGGGGGAGGGGAGCGTGAGGACAGGAAGGCCAAGGGTTTAAAGTCCTCAGAGGTCAGAAAGGAACCGATTCTCGATCCCACACCAGCAGGGGAAGCTGGGAAAAGGTCACGGCCCACCCCAGGAGGAAAATCAGGATTGTCCTTGACCGAGGTCAACGGGGAGGGGATAGAAGAAAGTTGCGTCTTCCGAAGGACCTGAAGCCAAGCCAGATAAGTGGCCCCGATAAAGGAGTGAGACAGAGTGAGTGCGCGAGCTGTCGGGATCGACAGCCAGGGTAAGACGCTCACCCATTGCTTATGGGACGGACTATGCGCCCATTCCAAAACACGTAGCAGGTGACACGCCCTATAGTAAGAACGGGGGCAGGGTAAGGCAAGACCACCCCTAGACTTGGGGAGTATCAGCGTAGTGAAGCGGATTCGGGGGGCACGAGTTCCCCACACAAACCGCAAGAAAGCCGAGCGAAGTGAATCAAAAAAGGAGGGAGGGACAGAGATGGGGAGAGTCTGGAACAAATAAAGAACACGAGGCATAATATTCATCTTGATCGTATTGATACGACCAACCCAGGAAAGCGTCAGCTTCCTCCATGAAACCAGATCAGCCTGGAGAGCAGCCAGCAAGGGCGTAAAATTATAATGATAAAGTTGGGAGAAATCAGGATACCCAGGATCCCCAGGTACCGGATTTTGCGGCAACGCCAAGCAAAGGGAAAAGAGGCCTGTAGCGGGAGAGCAGCCGTTCGGGACAAATTCACGTTCAGAATCTCCGACTTAGAGGAATTGATTTTAAAATTGGTGAGGGCACCGAACCGGGAAAGCTCCTTAAGGATATTCGGAAGAGAAATCTCTGGGCGATTCACGCGAACAAGAGGTCATCCGCGTAGCCCAGGAATTTGTGGTGCGTGGAACCCACTTGGAGTCCACAGATGTCAGGATTCATCCTGACGGCCTGAAGAAGAGGCTCCAGGATGAGCACGAAGAGCAGCGGGGACAAGGGACAGCCCTGACGAGTCCCATTCCGTATAGGGAAAGGGTCGGAAAATGAGCCGTTGATCCGGACACGGGCCGTAGGAGTAAAGTATAAAGATCCGATCCAGGTGAGTAAACCCGGGCCAAATCCCATGCAAGACAGAGTGGAAAGCATAAAAGCCCAGTCCACCCTGTCAAAAGCCTTTTCGGCGTCGGTGGAGAGGAGCACTGTCGGGACGGATGTGTGCTTCGCAAAATGCATGAGTGAAAGAGCTCTAATAGTGCTGTCCCTGGCTTTCCGGCCCGGAACGAAGCCCGTCTGGTCAGGGTGCACAAGGAAGGGCAGAAAGGGTTTGATCCTATTAGCAAGTATCTTGGTGAACAACTTCAGATCGGTGTTCAGCAAGGAGATGGGGCGGTAGCTACCGCAGTGCTTGGGGTTCTTGCCCTCCTTAGGGATCAGGGTAATGGAGGCCGACAAGGTATGGGAATGGATACGACCGCCCTCTAAGATAGAATTGAAAGCATCTACGAAGCGAGGGGCCAGGATGTCCCGGAACACGGAATAATAACGGAGAGGTAACCCGTCAGGGCCTAGGCACTTTGTCACCGGCTTGTCGCCGTGCTCAAAAAACAGCGCCTTTGTGTTCAAAAAGGAGCGTTGCATCTTATTGTTGAGAATTGAGGCCAATTCACCTCGAAGAGTCAGGAGGAGCTGCAGGTCATCTTGTGGGCCTGTTCTGCCAAAGCTATCTGGGTATAAAGCCGGTCTACCTGCTCAGCCTCAAGCCGCTTACGCTTAGAGCAAATACTAATAAAGTGGCCCCTAGCCACTTATATGTGAGCCTCCCAGACAGTCAACACCGGTGTCACAACTTACCTACCCGGAGAAGCCTTGTCCGGGTGCCGTTCCTCGCATTTGCGGCATAGCAGCAAAACTAGTGTAGCTGCTTCTAGCCACATGTCTCCTAGCAACCTGCGTGTGAGTCATAGGAGGGGGCGTGCCCAGGCTGGGAGATGACTGGGGGTGTAGCTGCCTGAGCAACCTCCAGTGCAGTTCCGGGGGTGTGGCTTGGTGTGGCTCCTAATTAAAAGGCCTGCTGGTCTGCTGCACTTTACCCTTGTGTGGTCTTCAAGTCTGAAGTGCTGTTATTTGCTCCTACTCTGATTACTCCTCCGTGTACCGAATCCTGGCTTGTCTGATTTACTCCTCCGTGTACCGAATCCTGGCTTGTCTGATTAACTCCTCTGTGTACCGAAACCTGGCTTGTCTGATTAACTCCTCCGTGTACCGAATCCTGATTTCTACACTCCGTTTTGCAGTTCCGGTGCTTCCTCCATTGTCTACGCTACAGCCGTCTACTCCTCAGAGACTGCCTTTATTCATATGCCTATACCCTGCCTTCTGGCTGCTCAATACCTCTTCGGCCTTTGGTGTTCCATTTGGACCTTCCCATTTGGTATCACTCTGGGTGAAGTTGCGGCGTTCTAAGTTTCGGGGTATAGGTAAGTGACACTCTCCCTTGTAGCGGCTGTGGTTGTCGTGCTGAGGTGGGGGGTCTCCCCCTACCTTGTGGCGGCTGCTGCTGCCGGAACAAAGATCCCCGTAGGATCTCCCTGCCGGGTACGTGACAAATTATTTCATATCTGTGATTTCTTCTTTTAATTCCAATGTGTGGGTTTCAAAATCAATCTTTATCTTTGCATATAAATCACCAAGAGCATCTATCAAGCTTTTCTGTGAAACTGATTTTCCTGGCTGGAAGTTGGTATTTCCAATAGGGAGGATAACAGTGACTCTTCATGGGCCCCAGGAGATAGATATTTTGTTGGGGGGTGAGTAAGAAGAACTTTAGGTGAGTAAAAAGAACTGATTATTTTTATCTTTTCTAGTTTTGCATGTTTCCCCCCTTTCTTGAAGCTTGTCTTTTTTTGGGGTCCATGTCTGGTCGACTATGCTCCTAGTTAAGTATAATCCCAAATGATCTACTCTAATCTGCCTGTAGAACAGTTTACAAGGATGAAGGCAAAATATGACTTTAATTGGTCAAAAACCTGCCAGTGGATCAGATATGAACGCTTTGTTTTAAAAAACAAAGATTCGACTACTTTGGATCGATAGGGCTAGGTTAAAAAAAATTGGAAACTAGTAATACAACAATTTTGGGGGACATCTTCCCTGCTATCTGTATGATCAGGATAAATGGGGATAAAAAATCTCCCGGAAAACCCAGATAGGCATGATGAAGGGTTCTGTCACAAGGCATTCTTAGCATGCATTTGGATGATATCCAGTTTTCCAAATGGGTGAAGGTCATGGCCATCCTGTTCCAAAGTTTTCAGATTAATAATAATCTCTCGACGAGTGAATATCTCTCATATTTAAAAGTTCACAAATTCTTTGAAGACAGCTCCTGAAAATTTAATGGATCAAATTTATACAATAGAATATAGCCACAAATTGATATAAATAGGAAAATAGGAAATAAATAGGATTCTATATCAACATAAACTAGGAGAGAAACTCACTGGTCTTAGGAAATGGGAACACAAATTGAGTTCCCCAGAGAGATGTGGCATTTGATTTGCTTAAGAGAGCTGTCCACTTTACCACCATATTTGAAACCTTTATAAAAATACTACACAGATGGTATTTAGTCCCTGAAAGACTTTCTACATTCTAGCAAACAGTTGTGACTCTGTGCTGGAGATGCGAAAAAGAGCTTTGCACCCAGCATTACATTTGGTGGGACTGTGGAGAACTCTCTCCTCTGAAAAACAAATTAACTGATGTCTTAAAGAAAATGCAGGATGCCCCCTGTGATTTAACTCCCCAGATGTTTCTATTCCATTTGGAGCTCACGCGTACTAAAAATTCTATAGAATTACTAATTATTCAAATACTGATGACCACAAAACATTGCATGGGGAGATATTGGGGATCTAAAAATATCCCCACTTGGATCGAAATATCCTCTCAAATGAATTACCAGAAATGGATGGAGAACGTAATTTTTGAAAATTTAGATAAAAGGGGACTCTAAGAAGAGATCTGGAGACCCTGGGCATTCATTTCAGACTGTACAGTGTGATTTACCTCAAATCACCTTAAATGGCAGTTTAGAGTCTTAATTTGATATTTGATTAGGATATAGTGTTTGTTATCAATGAAATATTACAGTATTATTTGTCTAACAATATTTTTACACTTGTATGTCTACAAGGAAATAAAGATTTAAAAATTAAAAAAAACTCTCTAATACTAACCAAACTCATATCTTCTTCAATATACTCACTGTTCACAACCTGGTTATTTCTATCATCTCAACTTTTGCTTTCATCTCCTGACACCACCATTCATACAGTGGCCTACAATTCAGCCACAGACACCTAAAACTGTCTCTCATTTATTATCCTCACACTAATCCTGTATGACTTTATATACTCTTCATACTTTGGTCTCTCACTGTGGAATTAACTCAGTATTCTCTCCCCTTTGTACTCTCTCCTAGTTCTCAAACACCTACTTCTATGTTACCACCACTTATGAACCTGCAACCATATCTTACCTCATGCCCTTCCTTCACCTAAAAGATGCCCACAAACGTATATAAACCTTCCTGACCTTAACTTTCTACAAATTACTTCTATCTCTCATTTCTAACATCCATATCTCCTCCTACCCTGATGTTCCTATATAACAGTACAACCAAATGATAGCCTCACTCATTGAGGAGGTTGCTGCTACATCTACTGTGTGCTACCATCCATGCTTTCCACTTCAGCCATGGCACGTCATAAATCAGTAGATGAAGTTGTGCTCACTACAGATTTATGTATCATTCATTTTATCTTAAGTCTCTCTTTCTCATAAAAACTTTGGCAGTGGACTAGGTACTGGAACACAAACACAAGGCCATGCTAGCCAAGGTAATACACAATCAGGCAGGGGCGTACCTAGAGTATTTGGCACCTGGGGCGGATCCTGTATGTGGCACCCCCCCACACACACACACTTTAAAACTGCATAGCTTCTACCATTATATACCGGCGCAGACACTGAAGGTGGTACACCATTACTGTTATCCTTATATACTGAGGCAGACATTGACGGTAGTACAGCATAACACTTATCACTATATATTGAGGCAGAAATTGATGGTGGTACAGCA
>VKOC01021465.1:0-10582 GCA_009364415.1 Spea multiplicata
CTGCGCTCGGCATCAGTAGCCGGCGAGCAGTGATTAGAGAGCAGGGAAGCCGAGGTCTGAAGGGCCAGACCTCGGGCTTCCCTGCTCCCTCATCACTACGCACCGGCAATTGATGCCGGGTGCCGGGACATGACGGCATCCCTGCGCATGACGGCATCATCAATAGCCGGCACGTAGTGATTAGAGAGATTGGTGGCTTCGTGGGAACCTCCGGCTTAGTAAGTACCCGGCGTATAAGACGACCCCCCACTTTTAAGAAGATTTTTTGGGGTTAAAAAGTCGTCTTATACGCCGGAATATACGGTACCTATATGCTTCATCGACTTGTGCGTACGGCTTTACAATTGGTACAAGTGTCAGAAAACGAGGAAGCACTCCCTCAACTAAACAATTTAAAATGAAGAAGAGAGCTCAGAATTTTTGTTTGCATTTTGTTTTTTAGTCTCCCACACAGTTACTCATGCCCTTTCACACTCTCTCTCACACTATATCATAATTTCATTTACACTCTCCCTCAATGACTTCTTACCTTCTCCATTTACCATGTACGTGTCCATATCTCAATTTCCGCAGCTCCGCTTCTTATCTTGCCTATTCTTGTTCTTGTATGCGTCTCCCTGTGTTATCTTTCTTCATCCTGAACAAATCGACAATCAGCAACTTAGCAATAGGGCAGAGGTAAGTTATTAGGGAGAAAAAAATCAGGCATATACTGAGATAAAGGCATTAAGATATGTTTTCTCATGTTATAAGTATAGTACAGGTTTTTATTATTTCACTAAAAACTGTCGCCTCCATCTTAAAAACATTGCCCGCATCTGCCACTTCCTAACATAGCATGCCACCAAGGCTCATGCCCTGATTATCTCCCGTCTTGACTACTGTAACTCTGTCTTAGCCGGTCTTCCTCTTGACCGTCTCACCATGAATGCTGCTGCCAGACTTATCTTCCTCTTACATCGCTTTACTAACGTCTCTCCCCTCTGTCAGTCTCTTCACTGACTGCCTGTGCGCTTCTGGATTCATCTCAAAATCCTCACAAAGCCCTTCACGGCAGTTCCCCTCCCTACATCTCCTCTCTCATCTCTAAATACACTCCTAGCCGGTCTCTCCGCTCATCCAATGATCTCCTTCTATCCTCTGATTTCTAGCTCTCATGCCCGCTTACAAAATTTCTCAAGGTCTGCCCCTATTCTCTGGAATGTCCTTCCCTGGTCTATCCGTCTTCCTCCCTGCCTTTATTCCTTCAAAAAATCCCTCAAGACCCACTTCCTTAAGGATGCTTACAACATAGCACATTAACGCCCTCCCATATTTCTTTAGCTCACCTTCCCTAGTCCCTCTTCTGTAATACTTTTATTAGTGTGGCTGGTCTATCCCTAACAGCACTTTTACCTATTGTGTAATACACCTTAACTCCCTCTAGACTGTAAGCTCGTTTGAGCAGGGCCCTCCCCACCTGATGTCTCTTTGTTATGTTACATACTACTTGTTATGTCCTGTCTACCCATTGTACAGCGCTACAGAATTTGATGGCGAGATATAAAACAATAAATAATAATAATAATTGAATGAATCATGTCCCCCTATAACTGAAATGCTGCAGGGGGACATTTACTGGGCTTTCTTGAATCTCAACCACATAGCCCCAAATGGATACTCTGTAGCTAAAGTATTCTTTAGTGCCAGAGTTTCCATTTGGGGCTATGGGCCCGTTGGGGAGATCATAGATCTCCCTCTAACCTGCCCCAAATACAGGGAGCAGCAAGTCTGCTCCCATCTACTAATACCAAGTACCAGGATATGCTGAAGCTCAGCAACAGCAGTTTATCTTCTGGGTTCAGATGACATCATGTTACCTCGTGTTATGTGACTCCGCTCTGTCCCTGCCCCTTGGAACACCAAAAATTGCTCACAAATAACCAGTCTGTGAAGGGCTGTTCTAGGGAAATAGGAACATAGTGGGATCACATAGTTCAAGATAATGTGACCCCACTGTTAGCTAAGAAGCTGAGCCAAGGAGGGATAAGCAAAGGGAGGAAGGAGGGAAAGTGGTAAAATGTGTCATGTTAGTCATACTTGCCAACTGTCGCAAATTTTCTAGGACAGACTACTTTTTTGTGTTCTCTCCTGGCATAAAAATACTGCCTATGCACATTACAATGTTCACAGGCAGCACTGGATTTAAACTGTATATGTTTGAGAGACACACACAACCTAAATGCTGTTAAATGAGCTTCAGATGCCCAGTCGCTGTACCAGTCACTGCAGGGTGTCACAGCACTGTGTGACACATCCTCCTCTGTCGCAGGACCCACGAGGAGCATGTTGGTAAGTATGGTGTAAGTGTGTGTTAGCACGGATGTGCATGTGCAAAAATAAAGATTTTTTTCCCCATGAAGAAGAACACGTCTCCCCTCTCCAAGAGTTAAAGGTCTGTATGAACGACCAATAGAGTTGCTCGTATGGACCTTTAACTCTTGGAGTGGGGAGACAGGCCAAGTTCCCCATAAGGAGTTAAAGGGCCGTGCGAGCGACTCTATTGGTCGTCTGCAATTGGTTGATGCCAGAGGAGGTCCCTGTAGGCGACCGATAGAGTCGCTCACACGGCCCTTTAACTCCTTATGGGGAACTTGGCCTGTCTCCCCACTCCAAGAGTTAAAGGCCTTTAACTCCTGACAGCAAACCTACAGATTTCTTCTCCCATCATCTAAGCAGCATTGCATGGGTTTGATGCCAGAGGAGGCCTCTGCAGGCAACCAATAGAATCACTTGTACGGCCCTTTAGCTCCTGACGGCAAACCTACGGATTTCTGCTCACGTTAACCCTTGTGATGCTGCGTAGAAAAGATAGGCTTGGTGGGGAAGGGACCAGGGAGCTTAGTAAACAAAGACGAAGATGAACACCAAGATTCTTCATGTTGTGTGTCTTCATATACGTTTTGCCGCCACCATGTTTGTTTGCTTTGGTATTCGGTCTGAACATCGAAAAATGTACCCTTCATCTTTGTTTTCATGTTCGCCCGAATACGAATGCACAAGTCTAATTATTAGACATCCGAGCACCGGGTACAATGTCTAGCTGGTGCTTGGTATAAAATGTGGATCTTGTTCAGGCAGATGTGAAGGAAGTGACACATTTCATGGCTATTCTTTGTGACAGTGGAAGAACTTACAAAACCATCAATTCGTATTGTTCTGCTATTTCTGCAGGATATGATTTAGTGGATTCCTTTCCACTTGGAAAAGATCCCTTAATATGCCAGGTTTTGAAAGGAATTAAAATGAAGATACCTCCAATACCTAGATAACTAATAACGTGGGATGTGGTTAAGGTTGTTCATTTTCTTTTTTCATGGCTGATTAATTCATCATTATCTCTAAAACATGGATGTTTGTGCTTCGACATACTTGGTTAATTCATTTGCCTGCTTTAAACTTGCATAATATGAGACATCTTGTGATTTTTGCTAACCTGAATATAAGAATGCTTTTTCTAATCCTCCCTTTTTTTTCTACATATTTTGTTGTAGGTTAAGAATTTCTTGCATCCCTTTGAGGCAAGAGGTTGATTCCTTCCTACAGTGTTTGCAAGTTTTACATGATTTCGGTCCTCATTGGACCGGACAAAGAAAAAAGTCTCTTAATATTCTGAGGGATTTTGTACTCTGTTTTAAAATTGTTGGAGATTGTATAACTGTCAACATATTTTAACTATTCAGTTACCTTGTAGTTTTTTTTGCTGCTATTGGGAGAAGTAGAGGAATGTTATAGCATAATGTTTGCCTCTTAATAAAATCATTATTTTGCATCACTAGGTTAGCAAAATCACCAAATTGTATAGGATTGTTAGGTATATAGAATTGTAAAATGTAGGCTTTAAGAAAATTGAGTGACCTGTGGGTTTTTCAAAAATGGACTTACAATAAATTCTTAGTGATATTTTTAAAAATTATTAAAATATTTCATATTTCCAAATTTGGACACCTGTGTTGGGGTGGATTGGCAAGAGATGGAAAGGCCACATCACCCTACCACTGCGAGGAGGCCACATTGTGAGCTACAATAGATTTTTCGCCGCCCTTGGCCAGCCAGGGTAAATTGCATAATCTCCCCAACTAGCCCATGCTCAGCAGACAGTGGAAAAGCTACCCAGGCCAATGGGACAGTGACTGAAAATAGTGTCTGTTCAGACACTTTCATTGCTCTGCATTATTTTTTTGTAAATTATATTCACCTCCCCCATTTCTCTTAGCAGTAATGGGTCGTTATGACACAATCATGTTTTGTGCATCCCACCTTTTCCTTCCATAGTTCTGTCTGCTCTAGTTGTATGTATCAAAGTTTTTGGGGAACATGAACTACTGCGCTATTTTAGCATGTGCATGTTAAAAAAATAAAGGATTATGGGAATATATTTTATTTGAATAAATGCAAATGAGCACACTGCCACATATGGCTAATATATGTTCGGACAGAATGCTGCCCTCTATTGGTCATAAATTGAGTAGCATTGTTCCATATGCTTGAAATCCAAAGTTATTATGCTACTTAATGTATCTAACCAACAGAGGGCAGCATTCTGTCCGAACATATATTAGCCATATATGCTAGTGTGCTCATTTGCATTTATTCAAATAAAATATATTCCCATGATCCTTTCTTCTAATTTTTATTACAAAAAAACCCCCAAATAAATAGAAAAAAAGAGTCCGCGAGTGCGGACATTTAACTGTTGCAGCGGGGAGACCAGCAAATCATGGGAATATATTTTATTTAAATAATTAATAAATGAAAATGCCCTCTGTTGGTTATACATTGAGTAGCATAATAACTCTATGTATGGTATCAACAGAGGGCAGCATTGTGTCCGAAGTTATAATAAGTTATTATGCCTTGCAGGTGACCAATAGGCTCACTCGCACTGCCCTGTAACCCCTGTCGACAAACCTGCGGATTTCCGCTTCAGTCAACTCCTGCGATGCTGTGAAGATAAGGTAGGCTAGATGGGGAAGGGTCCGGGGAAATTAGTAGATGAAGACGATCACGAAGATTCTTCGTGTGTGTGTCTTCGTCTACGTTTTACCGGCACTGTCTTCTCTTCGTGTTCGTTTTCATGTTCGCCTAAAGACGAATGCATAAGTCTAGTTTATATACACCGATCAGCAATAACATTATGAAAACGACAGATGAAGTGAATAACACTGATAATCTTGTTATCGTGGCACCTGGCAGTGGGTAGAATATATTAGGCAGCAAGTGAACATTTCATCCTCAAAGTTGATGTGTTAGGAGCAAGTAAAATGGGCAAGCATAAGGATCTGGGCGACTTTCAAAAGGGCCAAATTATGATGGCTAGACAGAGCAGCTTTAAAACCTGAGTTCTTATGGGCTATTCCCGCTCTGCAGTGTTCAGTATCATCAAAAGTGGTCCTCAGAAGGAAAAGTGGTGAACCGGCAACAGAGTCATGGGGGGCCAAGGCTCGTAAATACACATGGGGGTTGAAGGCTGGCCTGTGTGGTCAAATCCAACAGACGAGCTACTGTAGCTCAAATTGCAGAAAAAGTCTATGCTGGTTCTGATAGAAAGGTGTCAGAACACACAGTGCATCACAGTTTGTTATTTTTGGGGCTCTGTGGCTGCAGACCAGTCAGGGTGCCCATACTGACCCCTGTCCACTTCTGAAAGTGCCTACGATGGACCATGGAAAATGGATGTGTAATTGTGTGTGTGCATGTATGTGTAGATGTGTAGGTGTTTGTGTGTGAGTATGTATGTGTAAGTGTGGTGAGATGGAGTATGTGTTAAAATCAATGTGTAAAAAGCTAAACTTACTAAATTGCAATAGTTTTGTTAAATGTATTAAAAGTTAATTGTTGTCTTCATAGGAAAATAATCTATTAAAATAATCTCACTAAAACAAAAAAGTAAAATGTATTTTTAAAATATATTTTCCAGCAAGATTTTAGGTTTACATTGCACAGGTTCCTAAATCTTGGTTATAGTCTGAAATAGATTAAACATATTTTTTACAAAGTCCATGATTCAAGAATGTTGCTTAGCAACCAAGAAAATCTTGTACTGTCAGTATTTGAAGCCAGAATTTCTAGGAGAACAGTTAATCTATCCAAATTAAAGGTTGGCAATCCTGCATAAAATTGTAGTTGTTCATATTGTATGCTTTTAAAAAAACAGTAAAAAATGTAAAGTGAAAATTATGCCAATAATGGGTTTGGCATTAAAGAACAAGAAAATACTAAAGGAATGTTCAATTAATTGTAATTATGGTCAAGCAAGAACTGCTGAAAGAGATTGTATAATTATTACACCAACAAATGGAAGATTATGAGAACCAAGATGAAATCTAGTACTTTGAGAAACCATGAGCAGAGGCCGTTTTGGTTTTAAATTATCTATTGCCAAGGGTCAAACATCACATCATATAGCATTACATGGATGTACCATTCACCCTTAGGGCATAACCTAAACTCTGAAAAACAGCCCCAAAACATAATGCCTCTTGCACCAAACTTTATAGTAGATATTGTGCGTTTCAGTAGGTACCATTCTGCTGGCAACCTCTCTTCTAGAGTCCAGTGGCAGTATGCTTTTCTCCACTCCAGCCAATTTGGCATTACACATATTGATCTTCGGCTTATGTGCATTTTATTAAGCAAACGTGTGGCAAAGGTTGCATCCTATGATGTTGCATCCTAGTGCGAAGTTTAAAGTCACTGAGCTCTTTAGTATCCCATTCTACTGCCATTGTTTGTCTATGGAGATGGCTGCCTATGTGCTTGATTTTATACACGTTAGCATTTGGTGTGGCTGAAATACCTAAACTCAATAATAAGAAGGGATGTCCACATGTTTGGTCATATAGTGCATTAGTGCAGAAAGAGAATAATGTTTCCTGTGTGAAGACTGTCATAGACTGAAGTTGTCATGTAATAATGCAGAAGTAAATCATTAATTTTAAGTTTAATATTAAAAAATTGATCTAACTACATTTTTCTAATATTAACACTAATACAGCTAAAATCACACATTGTTGGTTACTTGAAAGGAGCAAAAAGATAAAGCGGTCACTGGCACTGTTCTTTATTCACATTTTTATTTATTTGGGATTTGCCATAGTTGATTTGCGGATTTTTTTTAATACTGGTAGGCTGAGCTGCCTACTTCCAAGTAGTCTCACAGAGAACTCATTGTCTTGCCAAATAAAATTATTTTAATTAAATCCACCAAACAGCAAATATGACATATTTTGAATATAAATGTATTGTTTGGTCCAGAACATTAAAGATTTTTACTCTTCGGAAAATAAATTTAGAGTAAAAACAATAGGTCCAACTTAATCACTCATGGATTGTGATTCAATAACTTGTGTAAATTCAAATCCTCACGCATAGAAACAAAAAATAGACAAACAAGAAATAATGCAAATAAACCTGAGTAACGTCAATACTTAAACAACTCTATTTCTATGTGGTCCATAGACAAATGCATGTGAAACTGACACATTTTAGAGTTTTAAGAATAACCCTTGCAATGCTCACACCTAATGAAAAATAGTTTATAAATGACCCTAGCAATGCTTGCACAGAAAAAATAACAGTAGTTTAAAGTTGGTACCTAATAATGTTTTTTTAAATAAATGAAATCTAGGCTAATCTAGTTCCATGTAAACTGCCTAATAGGAAACCAAACTATTTCTGGTTATCCAGTATACATTCCCTGTGCAAGAACCACTACTTGCATTGTTTCCCATGTTAAATTGCTTTTTTATTTTATGTTACCTTAGTTTATGTTCCCCTTTTCTACTGTCCTTTGTTGCAGTATTATTATATGAAGATTACATTAAATAATAAAATATAATTATAAATAATTATATAGAAAATAAAAATATAATTTATAATATGATTTAATTGCAAAACATGCTTAATTGCAAAACAATCTTAAAATAAATATCCATCCTGGTAGTTTATGTTCTTAAACCTAATTGTTCAATTGCTTGGATCTAGTTGGACAAATTTAAATTTAAAATAGCATTTGTTGTTACTTGACTATATGTCTAGGGAGCATTGTTTTAGCAATTTTGTTTTTACTTTTCTGGATTTTGGGTAGTTATTTGGGTCAAGCCGAATACATCTTTTCTTTAGCTATTTTCACAGAAACCCTTCCATGTTTCATTGTGACCAAGCATTGATTTAACTATGACAGGAAGGTCTGATAACGTGGTTTGCTTTCACCTTTAGGAACAAGATACAGTCTAAAATTCCTTCCTATTATTTCTCAAAGAAGTGAATAAATTCCTTGTTGACCCAACATCTACATGATTTATTCATTCACTCCCTATTGCAGTGGCGTCATCAAGGAAGGTTGGTGCACAGCTGGTGCGGACCACACTTGGTGATACCCAGAGCTGGCATCCTCTGGGTAGCCATGGCTGATGATGTAGTGAATCCGGAAGTACCCTGCGAGTGGGAGAGAGATGCTGAGTGCTCAGCTGTGTGGGAGGATGATATGCTACAGCTCGGTGCACTGTTACTGGTGAGAACACAGTACAGGTGTGTTGTGTAATGGATGCACATGGTGCTCTGGCGGGCTGTGGAGGGATCTTACAGATTGAGCAGTACTGGATCATTACATTATACTTACATCTATAGGGTTTGCTGTTACAATGATTAAAAAAAACAAAGACAACTTTAAATTTACAATACTGGATATTAAATGTTTTATTAGATACACAATGCATGTTTATGTTTTTCAGTGACATCACTGGAGGGGGAGTGGTGGTACAGATTCATGGAGGAGACATCATGAATTACCAACCCTAGTGATTTCCCTGGTGCCTTCTCACTAGTGTATTTTTATAAACTTAAGCATCATTAAACAAATAGGTTTGTACTGCCTCAAGCTGTAGCCTGGTATATTTATAAAAGTATAATAGAAGACGTTATGCAGAAGGATATCATGTAGAAGGTTCTGGTGCTGCTAGATACAGCGGACATTATATTTGAACCTAGGGACCTTGGGTTTTGACCGCATATGGAGAGTACAAAGATCCCAGTTTTAGCTTATTAATAGATTTCTAAGCATATAGGCTGATACGTGTTTAGGCTCTTTTTGTATTAGAAAATGTTACTAAATTAATGAATAGATTTATTCTGGGAATCAGCATAGCTAAATGGACAGGGAGCATGTATGTGTGTGGGTGAGTGCATGCTTGGGGCATGTATGTTTTGGATTGGGGTATGTAAATGTAGGGGCGGGAGACCCTAGGGGATAAAGGGTTCCCTCTGGGTGACCCCAATCACTGTCACTTTTCCAGAGATGGCCAACAGACTTACCTGCTTCCCACCTCCCTAATTTTATGTACTAACTTTCAGTCTTTTGTCACAGCTGGCGGTTTGTGTGTCCTTGCCGGTCTGGTTTTGGTAAGTGATGGAGTTTGGATGCTGGTGTGAAGGAAGGCTCAATCCTCCCCTAACCTCTGGTGTTTTTTATTGGACGTGCCCACCGAGCTTATGGTCGGCTGGTGGTTAGCATTAGTTGTGGGACAGCGGAAGGTAGCTGTCATTTTTGTTTGGACGAGGGGGGAGGTGAGCACCTGTGGTCTGGATTGTACAGTGGTGAGCGGCCGGCAAGGACGGGGTTAATTCAGTTCCTGTGTTGGCTATGTTTGAATGTATTATGTGTTATGTATATTTGTATTTAGTATTTATTGTGTGGTTTATTGTGTATTTATGTTTATTGGTTTATGGTGTTTAGGCCAACACAGTGTTTGTGGTTATTGTTAACAAAATATGCTGTGGTCTGTTTTATCCAATTTCAGTCTCCGTGTCGTTAATTGGTGGGGTTTAGGTGGTAGTTGGTTTGTGATGCACGGTACACACTACCCACATACAAGTTATATGTTTTTGTGTTTGAATGACTAGATGAAGACATCAGAGAATACTGATGTTTCCATTATATTAAATGAAATCATGAACTCAACAACGCCTGTAACAGGCATTTGTGGCTCCTGCTGTACCCTATATTCTTACCCATGCCACCAATCATATTTTGTATAAGGTAGGAGAATTGTACTGTAGAAGCAGACCTGAAGGGTGTATCAACCCCTGAGACCCTTGGGAATTTAGGACCATTCACAGCAAAAGCCACTGTGATTACCATTAATATCTCTATATCAATGGATGGATATTCAAGTCCCATTATTCCACCTTATTTCATAATATAAGCTAAGTGTGAATGGAACCTTTAATGATAATTACCGGTACTTGTTCTCTGTAGATTGGCTCTTCAGTCTTTCTGTACTTTAAATAAGTGGCACGGTGTCCACTTCCTGATCAGGTGATGGCTGTAAACATAACTCCCTGGTTTTATCATTTCAGTGGACTGTCATTTTATTTGTCATATTTAATTGTCTCTCGAACATATGGCATAACTTCTGTCAAGCTTAATCAATTGTTTTCCCCTGCAAATAATTTGCAAATATTTACCATCAGGTCACCTGCCAATGATTTACAGGTTACAATGTTTACAGACACTTCCATGGTAAACATTCATGATGTTAAG
>VKOC01021467.1:0-36835 GCA_009364415.1 Spea multiplicata
CCCCAGGGCGCCCCATTGTATCAGGAGTAAATTCTATCCCTTCAAACCTATCAGAATTCATAGATATTATTCTCCAACCAGTCGTAAAAAAGACAAAACCATATCTGAAAGACAAGATTAATTTACTGCAAATATTAGACAATTTTATGTGGGAACCCCATTTTATTTTGGTCACGTGTGACGTACAATCTTTATACACTATTATCCGTCACGATTTAGGTTGTCAAGCTATAAAAAACATACTTGAAACAAATGAGGATTTTTCTGCTAATTTTATAGATTTTATTAATGAAGCTATTTTATTAATTTTAGAAAATAACTATTTTTGGTTTGATGATTCCTTTTATCTACAACTTACAGGCACTGCTATGGGAACCAAGTTTGCACCAAGTTATGCCAATTTATTCATGGCCAACTGAGAAAATGAGATGATCTGGACTAATAACCAGTGGAATGCGAACTTGGTTACCTGTAGAAGGTATATAGACGATATATTTTTTATCTGGGATGGAACCAAACCTGATTTAAATGATTTTTTTTTTCCAATAATAATAATAGGGGTATCATTTTAACTTCCAGTATCAGCCAAGAATCTGTTACATTTTTAGATTTAGATATTTACATACAAAATAATCAAATTAAAACCAGAACTCATTTTAAAAAGGTTTGTACCAATACCTTCATAGAACAATCAAGCTGCCACTATGGGCCATGGTTCGAAGGTATCCCTAAAAGCCAAATGCTGAGACTAAGGAGAAACTGCACAGATACCCCTGTTTTTAAATCCCAAGCACATTTCTTAAAAAAAAGACTGGTGGAGAAAAACTATAATGCACAGAAAATACAGAACACTATAAACAATATAGAAAAAACTGACAGAAAAGAGTTGATAAAATACAAAGATAACCTTAAGGAAGATAACTTCATTTTACCTATAGTTACAGATTTTAATAACAAGAACAAAACTTTTAAAAGGATTATTAAGAAAAATTGGGACATTCTAAAAGAAGATGATGTTTTAAAAAATATACTCCCTAATGAACCTAAAATTGTTTTTAGAGGAGCACCAAATTTAAAGAAGCTTTTAACTAAAAATTACACACGTAACACAAAAGAAATAAAAGGGACATTTTTAAATGAAGAAAAAGGTTTTTTCAAATGTAATACATGCTTAACCTGTAAGTCAACCAATAAAACACAACGCAGACAAGGTTCTTTTAAATCTAATATCACACAGAAAGAATACAAGATAAATGAATGTATAACTTGCAACACTAAATATGTTATTTATTTATTAGAATGTCCTTGTGGATTACAATATGTGGGTATGACGACCAGATGTTTAAAAGTGAGAATAATGGAACATTGTCGAAACATTACAAATGGCGTCACTACCCACAGTGTCTCTAATCATTTTTTAAAGCATAACAAAGACCCCAACCTTCTAAAATTTATAGCGATTAAAAAAATACCTATCCCCTGGAGAGGAGGCAATATGAGTAAAATTTTGGGTAAAAATGAGATGTTTTGGATATTCACCTTAAAAACATTGACACCAAATGGTTTAAATGTAGATTTTGATCTACATCTCTTCCTTTAACCCCTTGATGACAATTGCCGGTCCTGGCACGACACGGAAAAGCATGTGCTTTATGACAATTGACGTGCCAGGACCGGCACGTCTTTAAACGGGTGCAGAAAGCGATCTACTTTCGCTTTCTGCACCCAAAAAGCGTTGCTGAATCATTCAGCAACGCCGCGATCGGAACGAAGGGGCCATCTCTGGCCCCTCCACGGGGCATCAACAACCGCCATAGGCGGACGCCCGTTATAAAAGCGTTTAGGAGGCGATCAACGATCGCCTCCTAAACTTAAATGGTGTCGCTGGAATGCCTCAATCAGGAGGCATCCAGCGACACCAAACACTTACCTTTCGGTGGGCTGTTAATTATTTATTAGATTTGAGTTTGTTTTGGGTTTTGCTTGTCTGTAAAATTAAAAAATCATATTTTTATGTTTTGTAACATTGAGAGCTATCTTTGAAAATGTAAATGGTTAAGTTTTTTGCCATGCGCATCATATATCAGATGTGTATATACTTTGTAAATTACTTTATTTCCTGTTATTTTTATTGTGCCTTATGTTTTTAAACATGTGGATTGTTGCTGATGATGCCATCAGCCACACCCCTTAATTATGATGTCATTTTGGCGCAATTTCACACTGTTTGAATTTAATATATAAGGATTTCAGTGCCAGGAGCTCTTTAAGACACTCTGAGGAAGCCTATTTAGTAGGTGAAACGCGTTTGTGCTATTTTTATTGACCTTTTAATGGTTTTTAACCAGAAAGCTGAAAATAAATTGTTTTTTTTAAAAAACATTCTTTTCTGCTCCTGGTATCCTTTTATTGTTTTAAACACGCAAGTTTATATCTTTGGTGGGGATCATTCCACCTACACCAGAAGGTGTGAGCAATCCATTTATTGCTCACCATATTGTGAGTATATAGTGAACTGTTTTTATTTGTTTTATTCATTTTATATATACAGAAAGCACTATGCCTATTTCTGTTTAAATTTTTATGTGCACCTTATCCTGAGAACCAAACAAAAGAACTACACAGGACTGCTGCTAAAGATATCCCCAGGCGAGGATTGTATCGCCCATGCAAGTTTTGTGGGACTAATTGCTTAAGTCCCCGAAAAATGTGAGTACCCATTCCTTGACTCTTTGCCACACGGTGCCACCCACATATTATATTGCTGTGACTTTCTTCTCCAGTATGCGCAACCACTATCTCCTGTGACCTCCAAGTTATTTACCAAGCCAAGAAGAGGAAACCTTGGCGAGTGGGCTGCTGCTATTTATAGGACTATTTATTTTATTGCTGTTTTTATTGTTCTTAGCGCTTTTACCTTCCTATTTTTTACTGCATTTTCAGATGTATACATTGCCATGACTACCCGGAGCTCAGACTATGCGTCTGGGACTCGGACGCATTGGTGACATCACACACATGTGCACTTGGGAGTTGTACATGCCAGGTTTGGATACCTCGAGCACTACAGGTGTGGCAAGTCTTGTTAATGCTATTTTTTGGTATAAATACGACTCACATTATTTTTCTATTATGTCCTGATGAAAGTCTACAATAAATAGACTGAAATGTTGACTAAGAAACCAGAGTTTTTCGTGTAGTTATTTGAAGAAGTCCCTGGAGTGCCGGTAACTATTGTTGGATGTTATTATTATTGTTCACATGTGAACTCAGCACTGGAGGCATAGAATCAGACATACAAATCCTGTATGTGCAGATATACAATAATAATGTATGGAAGCTTAGCAATAAAGGTATAGATAAAACCCCTAAATTACAGGCATAGATGATAGGTTGCACAACCCCAACCCAAAGCCAGCCCTGGCATCCACACTGTCCACATAGAACCTGACCAGCACCCAAATTACACTTAAAGCACATGCCATCATTGTCCCCAAACAGCCCAGCATATGATATCGTTGTCCCATAAACACACTACCTGTCCCATCTTTGTTCCATAAACACCCTGTCTGTGCGATCTTGGTCCCCAAGGCTTAAACACGCTGCTTGTGCCATCTTTGGAATCTCTGATGGCACATGGAATCTCAGCGTTGGAGGGAGGGAAGATGAGAAGTTCTGTTTTGGAGAGATTGAGTTTCAGGAAACGTGCAAACATCCAGGTAGAGACGGAAGCGAGAAAGTTAGTCACACTAAGCCAGAAGGAGAATAATTAGGAGAGGATAGATAGATCTGGGTGTCATCAGCATACAGGTGGTATTGAAAGCCAAAGGATGCAATCAGTTTGCCAAGTAAGGAAGTGTAGAGAGAGAACAGAAAGGGTCCTAGAACTCATCCTTGGGGTACCCCACTGAGAGGGGGAGGGAAGGGGAAGTGTATGACTTAGTCATGCTGAAGGTATGATCAGAGAGGGAGGAAGTAAACCAGGATAGAGCAGTGTCACGGAGACCAAGAGCATGAATAGTTTGAAGAGTTTGGAGACAGAGATGCTGAAGGTATGATCAGAGAGGGAGGAAGTAAACCAGGATAGAGCAGTGTCACGGAGACCAAGAGCATGAAAAGTTTGAAGGAGAAGAGGGTGGTCCACGTGTCAAAAGCAGCAGATACTTCCAGTAGGATTAGCATGGAGTAGTGGCCCCTGGATTTGGCAGCTAGTAGGTCATTTGTAACTTTAGTTGAGTGTCGAGGGCGAAAACCAGATTGAAGAGGGTCAAGTAGGGAGTTGGAGTCAAGAAACTCAGTTAATTGGGTATAAACAATTCTTTCAAGAAGCTTAGAGGTGAAAGGAAGTAGAGAGATTGGATGGCAATTGGACAGATCAGTCGGGTCAAGGGAGGACTTTTTCAAGAATGGAGTAAAGGTAGCATGCCTGGAGAAGGATGGGACAGATCCAGTAGTGAGGGAGAGGTTGAAGATGTGAGCTAGAGTAGGGACAAGAGTAGAAGAAGAGAAATTATCTCCTCCTCAGTAACAGCAGAGAACTGATGTAATGTAGTGAAGGAAGAAGAGGTCAGTGGGTAGGAGGGCGCGTAGTCAGATGGAGGGTGAGGTTAGGGCGGTGACTATACAGATGTGTCATATCTGTCACTGTTTCGCTGGACTATTAAGGAAGGTCGTCCCGCAGAAGTTCTTCTGCCCAACCTACCGCTACTGAGAAGGGATTTCCCAGCAGCACCAGTCCAGGACTTAGACGATCCCAACAGTGGACAACCTCCCACCAGCTGGAGATAAGTTCTGAGCGGCAGCAGCCGCGGCAAGGCGCAGCACGAGACAGGAGCACAATGCGGGTAATCAGCAGAGCCAGGGGGTCAGATACACGGAGCAGGTAGTCAGCCAAGCCAGTGGTCAGATGCATGAAACGGATAGTCGGTCGAGCCAGGGGTCAAAACCAGAGATCACAAGCAAAGGTGCCAAATTGTAGTGCAAGGGAGAATCAGGCAAGCCAAAGGTCAAAACAGGAAACTAGATAGCACGAGCCGTATACACAAAACTATAAGACCAAAACAGGGTGCTTGTGAAAGGCACAGCCGACTTTTAAAACTGGCGCCATTCCACAAGCCCCTCCCGGACCGGAGTCAAAACCACGCCCCCCAGCCGTCCATCACTTCTCCTGCAGCGTGCCGGCGAGCGACCAACGACCGGAGGGCGGGTAAGTACCCAAGCTCTGGGAACTGCTGTTCCCGGAGCTGAATCTTCCCTGTCGTACACCTCGGCCGGAGGATCGTCCGCTGCTCAGGGAGATGTTCTCCCGGGACCCGCGGACAACCCTCCGCCCGCTACTACCCCCTGTGCCGCGAGCGGAGGACTGCCCACCGTCCCAAACGGCCGCGTTCGTGAAGCGCGGCCAGTCCTCCTCCCGGCGGCGTCTGATAGCATCGATTTTAGTATTGTCAAAGTCAGAGGGATTAAGGTTAGTGGAAGGGGTGGTAGGGATAGGTCAAAGAAGGGAAAGTGTTTAGGGTTATGAGATAGGGAGGAGATGAGGGAGGTGAAGTAGGTTTCTTTAGCAAGGTTGAGAGCAGCATAGTATGAACTTAGCATAAATTTGTAGTGCAGAAAGTCAGACATGGAATGAGACTTTCACCAGCAGTGCGGGAACAACGTCTTAGGTGTCAGGTTACAGTTGTGTGCCAGGGTTTGGAAATGTGAGCGTCGTGAAGAGCAAGTAGTAACTGGGACTACATCCTCAAGAGCAGATGTGAGAGTGGAGTTATAGAGAGCGGTAGCGTTGTTAGGGCACGACATGTCTGAGATAGGAGAGAGGAGAGGGAGTAAATTGGTTGTGAACTTCTGAAGGTTAATAGAGCTGAGGTCTCTGGTTAGAGAAGTTATTGAGAGAGCACATGTAGGGGAGTTAATATGTTGTGTGAGATCAAAAACATTTTGAAGCCATAGGACTTAATGGGGTGTCAACTGGGATGTTAAAGTCTGAAAGGATAACAGAGAGAATATCAGAAGAGAGAAAGAGGAGCAGCCATGAGGAGAAGTGGTCAAGAAAGATGTTAGATGGGCCAGGGGGACGGTATATAACAGCTATGTTTAAGGATATGGGATTAAATAGTCGGATAGCATGGACTTCAAAAGAGGAGAAAAAGAGTAATGGAGTAATGTTAGTTTGTTACAGACAGAACATGCATTCCAGAGTGCAAAGGAAAATGGGGTGTAGGAGGTGCGGCAGGATATATGGACAAGATTATTGACGTTCCTGGAATGCTGACTGGGAGAGGATGAGGAAGAGAAAACCAAAGGAGGGCCAGAATTTGGGGAAATATCTCCAGCTGCTAAAAGAAGTAGAAGAGAGAGTGAGAGAACGTTGAAAAGTGCTTTGGATGAGAGAAGGGGAGAAGGAAGTAAAGATAGTACAATACAGACATAGTGGAGATGCTGGTGGCTGGAGAGATAACTGTTTTACTAACAATAGAGGAAATAGAGAAAGGAGGAACAAGAGGATTGTGAACATGGTATTAGGAGGAAAAAAGAGACCCCTCTCTGCAATGGCTGGTCTATAGACCAGCAATTGCGTCCCAGCTGCCAGAGGCAGCTTCGGGGACAGGAGGAGAGGGTTCTTCGGTCTCCACATGAGTGTGGAGACCAGCCCCAACCCTTCCCTGCTGCCTGATTGCTCCAAGAGAGTGACAGTGCAGCGTTAACGACTTCAATTGCAGGGGTTAACATTTGTCCCCACAAGCTTGTGGGGACTAATATCAGGTCTGGTGAGCATCAGCATTGGAAGAGTTAAAAAATATCAAAAAAAAAAACAGCACTGACCGAAAGTCCAGGTGCTTCCAGGTCAAATGCTGTGAGTTAAGTAAGTGGTCGGCTGATGATGATGATAAGATCACTCCTGGCCAATAGGAAGTGATCTGATCATTATGCACCCCTGGATGACCCTGCCTTAGAAAGAGAGAGGGGTCATCTAGGGTAATTGTGGGAAAAAAATAATAAAAAAATACATAATTATAACCTGATCACTTGTCGGTGACATTTTAAGTCACTGATTATTGATCGGTCTCCCTGGTCAATGTCAGTGGCCTAAACTTATCACTAACAAGCCTGAAAATTGTCACAAATACCCTAGTTTAACACCTTGACTTGTCATAAACATATACTTTTATGGGGTAATTTAAATTGGGGGGCTTCCAAAATGTCCCAAGTGAGATATGGGGCCAGCAAACCAATTTCTAAAAATGTGCGCATGTTCCAGTTATGGCCTCATAGCTTTTTCTGTAGTTGCACATATTCTATACAAAATATAATATGAAATCTAAGGGAACATATGCAAAAAAAATGTAAAAATTTGGCAGCAATTGGTGAAAAAATACCTGCTTGAAAAGTGTCAAAATTACCCTAGTTGAATACCTTGAATTGTCTACGGTTCATAAACCTATACTTTTATGGGGTTATTTAAATTGGGGTGCTTCATGTCCAAAGTGGGATATGGGCCCAGCAAACAAATTTCTAAAAATGTGCACATGTTCCAGTTTTGGCCTCATGGCTTCCTCAAGAATTTACAGTGGGAGGCTTCCAAAATGCCCCAAATGGGATTTGGGCCCAGTAAACCAATTTCTGGAAAATATCCAAATTTGAAAACTAAAATGCGCATGTTCCAGTTTTGGCCTCAAAGCTTCCTCAAAAAATGCATGACCCATGCATGTGACGCCTATGAAATCTAAAGCAACATGGCAGCAATTGGTGATAAAATCCCTGTTTGAAAAGTGTCAAAATGACCCTAGTTGTACACCTTGACTTATCTACTGTTCATAAACATATATCAGTAAATGTGACAACTATTGTAGTTATTAGACTACCATGCCAAATTGGAAAACAAATTCCATTTTAAAAGCATGATGCATGCCTTGCAATATTTGCCCTATTCTGGTCAAAATAGATGAAAATCCTGGCCATATTGGGTGGTTTCCAAATCAGGAGAAGTTTATTGAATATATTTTGGAATAATTTTTCCCCAATTGGTTCATGTGTGTACAATTTGGTAATGTATACAAAAACAGTTAAAAAAAATGTGTTTTTTTTCAGCCCCCCCCCCCACCTTTTCACATTTATTTCAAAACAAAACAGTGTATTACCCAGCTTAATATGGTTTCAAATGAAAATCCTACTTGGGCTGAAAAAAACAATATATGATTTGTGTGGGTGCATTAATTGAAAAGAGAGAAATTACAGTTGAAGAAAGACATAGCAAAAACGGCTCTGGCCTTTTAGGGCAACCTTAGTAACAAAATCCTGAAGGGGTAAAACAGTATTTAAAGGTTTTATATTTATGTATATTTTTAATAAAGAAATAACACGGCATTTGGTACATAACTGCAGCGGCCAATTCACAATTGTGTATTTTTCTGTTATTGCCATAAGGTTGTTAGGAAGGTTTGGTGGTGGTTAACACTTGTCATGGGCAGTGCAAGGGTTATGTTAAAGCAATCACAGCTCCTACCAATGTTCCAATTAATTGGGACCCTTTCAAAAAAAGATATTTTTTTCTATCAACCACTCTGGTCAATTGTCATCTAGGAGTGGTTTGGATTTTTGCCTTACTCCCCAGCACCTTTTATTAGACCTAATGGAGGAAAGATGTAACTGACTTTGTGGGTAGAACATTATGGTAGAACGCTTTGTCACAATTAGGCATGGACTTTATAGTTAATTTGCAGCAAGTTACCAACTATTTAAAAGTTTGCTTCTATATTTATTTGGAAAAAACAGTATGCCTGTATGGGCTACCTACTGAAATTGTTTCAGATCAAGGAACCTAGTTTTTATTTTCTATGAAAGGATGGTCATTGTGGAATCAGTACCCAGGCACACCACAGCTACTCTCTCGCGCGCTTTCTACATGTCTCATAGAATAAATTAGGGTGTTTAAATGAAAAATCAGTAACTGGCATACACATTCGGATCCCCAGGTTGCTGCTTGAATAATAATGAGCATACCTGGGAACTTGTGGGCTCCGGCTACCGGGAGCTTTCCCTTGCGGGACGCGACCAGAACTGCACACTGATGCCAGTGGGCGGTCCCGCTGACGGAAGCGGGAAGCACCCCCATTTAAAGAAAAAATAGGTGGGGAGCGCGGCGTGGCAAGACCCCCAAGTACACACTCTTCTTATCTTACAGTGATTGTACCGCATGCACCTGCACATGGTTTAGCCACTCATGATGCTTTACTTTACCCTCCGGGCCAATAGGTGGCAGCCATCCCCTTTTTCTATCCATTTCATTCCAGGATCTTGGTTTCACCCTTACACTGTATTCAACAGCCCCAGCTGTGTATGTTGGTTACGGGCCCATTTATGTGTCTGCTATAAGCAAAAGATCATTGTAGCATAGTGGAGACTTTTAAATGGCTCCTATTGAGTGTAATTTTCACTTCTACCACTAAGTGGCACTGTTCCCCTACAAACAAATTTTTGATTGAACGATACGCCCACTCTTACAATGCCTTCATGGAGACCACTGCTTAAATATGTGTTTCAGTAAAGTGAGTTGTACCATAGCATAACACTGACAATGCATTGATCTACTTAAGAGTTCTTCACGTATCAAGAACACATAAGACACTTTTGAATGCCATGTGTTGCTTCTTCAATTACATGTGTCACACATCTTACAGTCCTGAAATTGCAATCGCACACAGAATGTTTGATTTCTCTAACACACAAATATATTGGTAAAATAAAGGGATTCGTTCAATAAAGAGATGGTGGTGAGTAGAGTTACAGCTCCCACACTTCAGTATTCATTATGATGGGAAAACAAATCTCTCCAGCAAGAAGAGTTGAGCTGGCCCTGTGTAATGCATACTTCAATCATCAAAGTAGCTTCCAAAAAACTCTCACTAGTTTAATGTAGAACCCACCAAGCTCTTCAAAGCAAAGAAGCTCATATTTACCACCATTTATAGCGGTGCTTGAGGATACATTAAAGAAGAGATTGAGTTTGTGGACTCCATCGTTGCCAAGATATGAAAAAAATTCCAGGGACAGCTTTAAAATGTACTACTGTCCCAAAAGCTCCGCCTACTCGACACAGCCCACAGCCCACATAATTAGCATAATTCAGCCATGATTATATCACCAAACTCTGGCCAATACTAACATTGTTAAGTGGTGGATACATTTACAGTGCAGCATCTATATCGCTTCTCGGCCTTTTGGCTAGGATCAAGTGTCTTATTTGAAGGTTTTTGTTAGACCTCGGCCTTTCTACTCATGTAGACATGTCAGATGAGTCAGCTACCGAGACCGAGGCTCTGAGCCTCAACTAGCTGGATCTCGATGCCCAGGCCACTCTCCTCGAACAACTGCTAGACCAGGGCCATAGTGATGGGCGGGGACTTCAACCTAATCGGTCCAGACCTCCTTGACCTGTACAAGGAGATGGTGGTGGAGGGCAGGATGCCCTCCACATTGAGAGAGGGAATGATCACTATCTTGTATAAGCAGAAAAGGGAGAGATGGGATCTTAAAAATTGGCGTCCCATCTCTCTCCTGAATGTGTACTACGAGATCCCTGCCAAGGTACTAGCAACCAGGTTAAAGAAAATCATTGTCCAGATCGTCCACCCTGACCAGACCTGCGGCATCCCAGGGCGACGAATTGTGGACAGACTGACCCCCATCAGAGACACGATCCATTACATCAAGGAACGACACGTCTGTGGCGCCCTGGTCACCCTAGACCAAAAGAAGGCATTCAATCGACGGTCAGGTACGGTGGAGGCTTGGGCTGGGGGAGATGTTCTGTTCCTATGCTAACCTGATGTACCTTGATATCCACAGCTCAGTGCTGGTGAACGGCTGGAAGACTGACCCCTTCCAAGTTCTCTCTGGTGTCAGCCAAGGCTGCCCTCCCCCGTCATTTTTGTCTGTTGTATAGAGCTCTTCGCCGAGTTCCTTATACGGAATCCAGAGATCAGAGGGATCACCGCACTGGGCAGAGACAAGAAGGAGATAAAGTGCTCGCTCTACATGGACGACGTGACCATCTTCTGAGCAGACCGCTGGTCAGTGAGAGCTCTCATCCAGACACGCGAGGACTTCAGCAAAGCTTCAAGAGCAAAGGTCAACTGCGGGAAGTTGGAGACCCCGCTGTTCAGGCAATAGGACCTAAATTTTGACTGATCCCATTTCCCATCAAAATTTCCTGTGCTGCTGTACATGGCTCAGGCCTGGCCCTTGCTGGTCACCATACACCGAGCAGTTTTCCACTTCATCTGGGGCTCCAAAATGAACTGGAAATGTGATGTACAAGGAACCTCGCAAGGGAGGCAAAGGTGTGCCTGACATCCCTACCATCCTAAGGGCTTTCTATGTGTGCAACTGCATGCGCAGGACTCTCAGAGACGTAGGGAAAGGCTCTGCTGGAAACTCCATGTCTCGCTTCTTCCTACTACCCCTGTGGAGGCAGCTCAAGTGTGAAAAGTGCGACAGCTCCGTCCCTTACAATTGGTTTTACTATGGGAGGTGGGTGAGGGGGACCCTAGATTTGTTACGGGAACACTGGGAGAGAGACCTACCTATGGAAGACCCCTCTGTGGTAGAGGTTAACACCTTTGTGACAATGGCTGATTTTATTTTTGTACCCTTCGTGACAAGAAGTCGGAGTCAAGGGTGACACCAAGACAGTGTGCATGAGTAGACGGGGAGATGATAGCACCATTAACATTAAGTGAGATTGATGGAGGAATCTTAGCATTGGAGGGAGGGAAGATGAGGAGTTCAGTTTTGGAGAGGTTAAGTTTCAAGAAATGTGCAGACATCCAGGTAGAGACAGGTGCAAGGCAGTTAGTTACATGATCTAAGACAGAGGGAGAGAGATCAGGGGAGGATAGATAGATCTGGGTGTCATCAGCATACAGATGGTATTGAAAGCCAAAGGATGAGATCCGTTTGCAAAGGGAGGAAGTGTAAAGAGAACAGAAGGGGTCCTAAAACTGAGCCTTTTAACCCCCTATATGCCACTCTGCCTCCAGAAATGCCTATATCCCTACATGCCACTCTGGGCGTCTATCACCGAGCATCGTGCACCTTCCCCGGCTGCCAGAGAGGAGAATTCCCAGCAGCGCGGGGACACTAACAGAGTATCTGTGTACTGAAAAGTCCAGTCCATATTTTTTAAGGACTATAACTCAGGTACCTGGTAAAGTTATTGGGACCACCTGTGGCCTATTAAGGCCTATAAAGTGGGGAGCTGGGGGGAGTTATTTGTGAGCAGAGGAGGGGAACTATGTTGCCAGACTGCATTTATTTAAATTGTTAAGCGTACAAGCTGCTCAAGGATGGTGAGCAAATCTACAGGGCATAGTAAGTGATCAAAAAAGTATTTATTAATTTTGTTCATGTGACCCTGCCGAGGAGTGTGCAAATAAAACATGCATTTGCATATTAATCCAGGTTATCCAAATGCCAGACACCATGTCAGTCTTAGGGATTTGTCTATATATATATATATTATATAAATATAATATAATTATATATATATATTGGGAGGGAAGATCATATAACCACATTCCTAGAGATGGAAATACCACACGAAGTTGTATAGGTGTAGACGTTATAGTCCTTATTATTAAAAGGTCCTGCAAACAAAACATAAATCTAAAAAAACAAAAGAAAAGATTTGCTCTCTGAGCACTAACAATTGAAGCCGACTATAGTTGGACGGCTCAACTGCTGCCAACAAAAACAAAATGTAGCACAGACCTTTTCTTTTCAATATATATTCCTGTAAATGTTTGTGGAGATAAATGCAGTCTTACATACTGCTTGGATTTCTCTTCCTACCCCCCATATGAATCCCTCACAGGGAACTTTGAAGCTGCCTCCTGCTGCTCCTCGCCAACAGGTGGTAACCCACCTGGGAGATCCAGAACACCCGGACTGGACTCCTCACCTGCTAGAAGTAAACTGCGAAGTGGAGCACTGGCCCTCCCTTCTCCAAAATGCTCACTGCCCTGCAGTATGTTCCATGAAACATAGGGCCACCACCATGCCCCTCTCCCTGTCGCAATATGTATATATCTTTCCTAACTCTTTTTGGCTAGTCCAAAATGCTATGTGATGGACTACTTGTTATGTCCTGCTTAACCTTTGTACAGCACTGTGGAATATGACGTTGCTATTGAAATCAATAAAAATATCATGGCTGTGGAAACACTAAAAAAAAACATGCCTAAAAGATTATCACAACCCTATAAACATGTCTCTCTAACACAGATTCGAAGTCGCTGTTTAATGTATGTGTATCACAGAGATTCAAAGCTCTGAAATAAGCATTTGTAGAATTACTGTATCTGTCATTACATGCCCTGTGCAGCTGCTGAGTTAATATTGTCTCAAACTGTTCCTGTCTGTCTCGTGCTCCATGGCCCCATCTTTCCCTCGGTATTTGCCCTCCTCCTTTTTAGGCTACGTCACATGTTTAGGACAGAATCTGGGAACACAATCTGCTGACGTGAAAAGAGGCAAGTCATCTGCTGACGGGAGGGGAAGCCCTGTCCTTTTATGGAAGCAGTTTGCATGGTTGGCTTGAGATAAAGGGAAGGGCAGCTATGTGTGTTTATAGATATAGAGTGGTCGCCATGGCAATGTTCAGTAAAGCAGTGTTCTTCTAGGTTTCTCGTAGAAAGAATAAAGCTTTTGCATTTTTACTGTTTTTCAGTTTTTAAATGCCATTTTCCCCAGAAAAAAGATGAAATACTTCTCCGGCTAATGAGGTTATTAGGTTATTTTCATGTAACCTGTTTCTTTAATATTCATTTTTAAACAAGTGCGTACATTGGAGAAAATAAAATACAGGCTTTTCTTCCGCATAAACATGACTACAAATAAACACTTGCATAAATACAACTAAAAGCACATGGGCTGTATAGATAAAGCCATCAGGCTTTCCTATTAATGTTTGTTAATCAAGTTTGAGCACAGATGAGTCAAATGGTATTACAAAAAAAAAGGTATTAGGAACCTGAGCTCCACCGATATACTGGATATTATCTAACCTACCTATTGTCAGAGAGAAATAAGTATTTGTCATGATTTGTTGCCTGGAACCACAGAGACTGTGTGGTGTGTAGTGTGTGACTGCGTTAGATATATGGTAATGTAGGAATAATTATTTCAACTGGAATCTGTTGGTGCTATATAAATACGTGTATATGTGTCTATTTGCAGTGGGCTCATAAAAAGTAATGAGTGGTAAAGCTTAAATGGGAAGACTCCTGCACAAAAGCTGCCTCACCACAGAGATATGCATACTGACTTTATTTAATGTGCATTAAACCCACTGCATGTCCCTGGGGTAGGGGAGTATTGTTACTACCCCCCCTGAAATCTTAAGCTAGGCAGGGGACTCTTCAGATAGGGCATATAGCTGGGGGATGGGGAAACTCACCACATCCATAGGCAAATAATCTTGCTATGCATTTAGATGAAAACAGTGTAAAATATGATGTGACGCTATCATATGCATTAAAAATATCCTAATTTTAGCATTATGCATGTTTGGGACAGAAATCCAAGCCAGTACTTTGTTAATAACTCTTTCCTTATTAGCGTATGAAGTGCGGGGGACCTGTTTGCTGATATCTGTTATCTCCAAGTGTTTGTGAAACAATGAGGACTGTGAGTTGCTTCCTGTGTGTGTTTGGCATGCTCCTCCTTCAGTTCAATATAGAAGGCGCCACATCAGAGGCTTCTTAGCTAGGTCTTAAAAGAGGAGATATAAATCTCGATTTACAGATGACTCAATGAAGACCTTACAAGAATAATGGCCCTTGTCACCAGAGGGCTTGTAGCTTTTTTCCCCGAAACAATGTATAGAAAAGCCTCTGGATCTGCGTCAATCCTCAATTCTAGATTGTTAAAACAAGTAAGAATTTATGAGCAGAACCTCGATTAACCTACTTATTTCATATGTCAACTAAAATATCATTTAATTCGTACAATTTATTAAGCGCTTTAAGTACTGGGTGGTGTATGACATACTTGTAAAACATTGTCGAACTAACAGAGACAAACTGATACATAAGGTAAAAGTTTGCTGGCTGCTGGATACAAAAATACAACATTTTGTATTTTACATTTCAATCCTGAACTCAATGTTCTGAGTACTTTTTGTGGCGCATGAAAGGCAGGCCATGCATAAGATATTTAAATATGCAAGAAACGGAATTAAGTGCCCCTTGGGCGGAAACGTGAGTCAGTTGGCATATCTGAGCAACCATAACCCATGTGCTTTTGAGTATTACTCCTTACTATTTTACGTTTGAAGGGAAATAAAATTTAAATTTTTATACTCTAAAGAAAATATCCCATTGGTATTTTTGGGGGTTTTGCATATTTTGGAGGAGATATCAATGAAGGTTTCCAAATTCTGATGCTCCATGGAGTATAGGAGATGCATGTCATAACATTGGGAAGGGAGCAGTTTTTTCTAATTTTCTAGATATTTGCCTCTCACCAGCCTGTACTGGCCATCTGGGACAACGGGCAATGCCTGGTAGGCCGCTAGTTGACATGCAAGCTAAAACATATCGAAAGATAATGTTTAAATATTTAAGAAATGAAGAATTCACGTTTATAAATTCTTACATTTCATGTATATACCATGGAAGAACGTATCTTAATTTTCTTTTCTTAAGATCTGTATGATTATTCCTCCCAGTACCTCCCTTTGTCCTGTTAATAAGTTGCTGATTTGATCTGATATTGGGAGGTTTTGTAAGAGTGGAAGAAGGGACAGCTTCAGGACAGGAAACAGATTAGATTACACTGGCCCTGACACTCTCTGAGACACAGATCTCGGCTTGAAGCAAAATACAAAATATCTCTAAAGCAACTGCAATTACCCAACAAAAAACAAAATTAGGTAGTTTTAGTTTAGTTGTAGGTAGTTTTATTTAGCTATGCTAAGAGCTGTGATTGTGCTTGATCCCATTTAAAATACACTTTAGTGAGTCTACTCATCAAATTATGTTTTACAGGTAATGGCTGTAAACTGTTAGGGCACTAATTATAATGCTTAATTTAAAAAAAAAGAAAAGATAACTCCAGGACATTTTAAATAAAGCAAATAACAAGCAAAAATATTCAAAATGTGCATGATGCATGCAAAATTATTCAGTAACTCCCAAGGCTCTTTTTCTTTAATAAAAAAATGGCGGCTGGTGCAAATTATTTTTGTATGACCTGTACTAGCGGTGAGAAAGTAGGAGTAAGAATGTGTGAGTGTGTGTACAGAGGGGCCTAATATGCTTTACAAGGGCTTCAATATGAAATTATTGTTATGCTTGTTATATATGAGTTAAATCATATAGTGTCCTCCTATTCCACTGTGTGTACAGTGGGTAAATGGGACATAAGTAGCTCAAACAAGCTAGCAATCCAGAAGCAAAATTTTGTCAAGCTAACTGCAAATTTTATAATGCATTGTAATAAGAAAATGTGAGTCTTAAAGTGTGTTTTCTCCACAGTTACTCTAATTTTGGTATGGTACCATAACATAATCTAGAAACTTCTGGGGTAATAAACATGAAAGAGAAGTCAGCTATTAACTATTTCATTGCTTTCCCACAGGGGCTTCAAAACAAACATCTAGAAACACATATCACTAACCCTGCTGTAGACCCATCCCCCACATGTAGTCCACTCTTTGGACATGCCAGGACAGATTCCTCAACACATATACAAAGCTTTAGAAAAGTGGAACAATAGTCTGAGGGCAATGTAAATCACGAGCTCCAAATGCATTTGGTGGTTTTTTTTTCACTTCAGGGGGTGGTTAAATATGAAAGTTAGTTTACAATTACCAAAATCTGATAGATAAATAATAAAAAAAATAACTTCTCAAAGCTTTATCATTTTGCATTCTCTCTTGTTTCTATTGCGATTTACCACACTGTCAGAAGAGCAAAAACACAGTAAATAAGTGTTCGGCAGGCTGTGTAATTGTGGATCAAACCCTATATATACACCGTATGACTAAAAGTTATGTGCCCATCACATCTATATGAGCTTGTTGAAAATCCCATTACAAAACCAGTTGCATTAATATGGAATTGCCCATCCCCTTTGCGGCTATAACAGCCTCTATACTTCTGGGAAGGCTTTACATGAGTGCATCTATGGGAATTTGTGGCACTGATTTTGGACGAGAAGGCCTGGCTTGGCATCCCAGTTCAATGTGGTTAAGGGCATGGATTTGTGCAGTACTGTACTAGGTTGCGAAGGACCGAAGAAACGTGTGTTTCATGTAGTATTGCTCCAATAAACATCCTTTAACTGCAGACCAAGTGTTAATAAATGAAAACAAGAAAATTATTGGGGAAGAACAAAAAAAAGTTGTCTCCTATTTTTTGGGGGGGCTCCTAGATCCAAACCAAATTTGTCAACCCCGGCCTTATCTGTCTTCACTAATGTAAAATCAAACTAAACGGGTAAGATGCGCTGACATTAGAGAGGTAGTCTCTTGCACAACCTATAAAGGTGCATGTTGATACAGGAGATATTCTTTTAGATTAAGGAAACTTAAAGTTGAGTTGATGAGTTTCTTTTGCCAGAGTAATAAGAAGACACTGAAGACAGACAGTTTTGCTCTCTTTAACAAAATAATGCTGTACGGTCAAGTTTGTCAATCATAGTAATTTCAAGGGTTACTGTCTACATTTATAAACACAATGTTAAACTAATGCTTTTTGTTTTTTCAATAAGTGTGTTCGATTTGAAGTGCACACAACATAAGTTGTGGTGGCGTAAAGGTGATGGAAAACCCCTCCACCTAAAATTAAGGTGCAGTAAAGACATTTGTTGCTAAGGAAAATATACGGTCTAATCAGTAATGGTATTCTTTTACAAATGAGATACTACAGGTTTATTTTCATAGACATTTTTTCTAGGAATCGTAGTTGTTATGATTGGACTGGTAGTAAATCAGGCCCCTTGCCCTTTTATCTTTAAGCAAAAGTGATACCATGGGCAGGAAATCATAATGAATATAATGTATGCCCCAGTCAGATGCACTCCCCCCGCCTTTGCAGAGGAGATTATTGTACCAGCTCTGCATATCTTCTTTGTGTAGAACACCGACATTTGTGAGAGATCTTCCCAACCGGCCAACTGAGCTGTAGCCACCAGCCAAATCATCCAACAAGGAAACAATGTGGCCTCTGGACCTGACACCCTAGCACTATATCATATTAAAAAGTTTTAAAGCATTATAAACTATTTTAAATACAGATTTTTTATCTAATCATTATTGTGGGCTTTTAGGACAGTAGAACACTGATGCACAGGGACTATAGTCTCAACAGGGTATCCCAAACAGGGTGATCTGCCTGCAGCAAATCGGCCCAGGGAAAGCCACCACCGGAGACCTAAACAGAACATGCAGCTGCCCAGTGCCCCCATGCGTTGGGCACCCCAGGCAGCCGCCTGCTGCTAACACCGGCCCTGCTTGGTTCAAATAAGAGAAAATAATGTAGTTATAAGGATGCCCATAGGTTACTACAGAGGGTGACACTGTCATTAATAGGTGCATTCGGGCACGCCAAGTTATTGGCTATAGGCACAGTGGTCATTACCGCTGGTTACGGTTGTGTTTTAGCAGAGAATACAATGTAGGGGCAGCATGGCTTAGACCATAAATGGATAGCAAATTTAATACAAAGCATAAACACGACCAAATAAAATGCATCTCTGTGATATACCGGTATTTAAGCAAATGAATACTTCACCTGTGTGTCTACTAAAGGTTATATATCTAATGCTAGGCACAAAGCCAGTTTGTGGTATGCATTACTTTTCTATGGACTTAATACGTGGTTTCACTAATTTATCGCACTCCTGTGTTTCTTCAGTTACCCCAGAATACTCCTAATAGCACACAAACAGTCTCTGTTTATATCTGGCACATAATATATTGTGAGGGGGATGGGGTTTCCGCTCGCATATTTCCTAGCAGTTACCCTGATCCTTTCGCGTCATAACCTCATTAAAATTCCAAGCCGTACGTTGCGTATGATTGGTCTGCGTGGCTTCAGCGTTTCAACGCGTCACTCCAAGGTACACATCGTGGGAGTATAAAAGCACAGGGTCAGGCACTGCGTAGTTCGTTTCGCAGCAAGGCACTTAGATGAGGGTGTACGTACGGTAAAAACCATCAGAACGGGGGATTTTCAGCTTCCCAGAATACGTACACCCTCACGCTCCCCTCCACACAAGCTAGCGTAGGCCACGTGCTACCAGGCCGGTCCCTAAAAGAGTTATCTCCTCCACCACCACCACCATGTCGAACGGACCCGCAGCCGGGTGTAACCTTGACACACTGCCGGAAATCGAAGCGGCCGTCAGCTTTCTTTCGGGTCTTCTGAAGATTCGACTAAGCGAACAGCTGGTGCAAGTTTTTGCTGCCGCCTTACGTTCTACACTCATAGGTGAGAAGCTTGGGTTTTGCTTGTATTTTTATGCGATGGGGGAGGGGTGTAAAGATGGCCGCCAGCAGGAAACATACTTTTTTCGATCCACTGACGACGCACACTCCCAACTGAAAAACCATAATAGGATTTTTAAAAGACTGGTCACGATAGTTTGGTAATCGTTTAATCCTTATTCCGAACTTCAAACCTAACTGGTACTTTTTGTTTTTTATTATAATGTATTCTGATGTAAAGGTTAGAATTATTCACCTTTTTAACATCGACACGGTTTGGTGGGTTAAATCTATTTCATATGGGTTGAAATAGATTTGCATTATTATGTGGGGACATTGGGTTAGACTTGCTTACCTTTCCCTGCTTTCTTTTAGATAATATGTTTGATTATTATCAGTTAGCAGTTTTTCTAACTTCCTGCTGCTCTCTTCTGCTTTTAATAGATCATTACCAGCACCACTGGTTTCCTGACAAGCCTGCCAAGGGTTCTGGTTACCGTTGCATCAGAATAAACCATAAGATGGATCCCATTATCAGCAAAGTTGCCAGCCGAATCAACATAACCGGTCAACAGCTGCTTGGTCTCCTTCCTAAAGAGCTCACTCTATGGGTTGACCCCTACGAGGTTTCATACCGCATTGGTGAAGATGGTTCTATATGTGTCCTCTATGAGGCCCCGGTTCCTACTCCTCGGGGCCCCTTAAACTGCAAGAGTGAGCTGCTGAGCAGTTCCAGTTCTTCCAACCAATACCTGATGACCGTGGGAAGTTAAACATGGGGACTTCCCATCTGCTGCTTGTGTATGTGTAAATACCTCGCTCTGGGAGCCATGTTTTGTAATGAAGACCTATTTATATTTTTAAAGAATTTTTTTTTTGAGATATAAAGTTTTTAATTGACTTTTTGATGCCTAGAGGGTTTTTCTTAAATTCTCTTTTTGAGAAACACTAATGATGCACTAGTACAGCCCCTGGCAGTATCTGCAATAACTTAATGAAATGCAGTTGTATTCAATACACATGGGTACTATAGAGGATGTGATTAATTGGAAAGTATTACTAATTTTTGGGAGTTACAAACATTCCTAATTTGTCAGTTGAGGGGGGGGGCAGGGTAATATGGAACAATTGAACTGCACTTAGCCACTCTAGTTGTAAACCATACTATAACTTGGTGTCTCCTGAAATTCGTAATCATGCTTGATCCACACCATCAACAGCTTGCGTTAGTGATACTGCAGTTGTAAACATGAAGAAATGTCATTTGCAGTACTAGTATTAGATGACTCCAATCCATGCTGAACCAGCTTGACTGCACTTTATTTTAGTGTAATCAAATAGAATTGTGCTTAATCCCATTTAAATTCCTGTATGCGACATAGGATGTTGCAGTGCAACACAGACCTCTGTGGATCAGAGTATTCTAGTCTGACAGCTTTTTAAATGGGATATAAACACTTTGGGATGTCAGATATTTGTACCTCCATATGTTTGTTTTCTACAAGCTAACGTTTTTGATGTGTTTGATATGATATGCAGCTCAATGTCCTCCATGTCCAATGATGAAAAGCAGCCCTTTTCCAAAGCTAGTTCAACTCTACGGAGATCTTGTGAAATTAATCTTGGATAAATTGAGAAAGCGTAATTGCTTCTAGTTCCCCTATGATCCTTTTAATATATTCACATGTCAATCTTTTTTAGCTATGTAGACAGTTGCTTGTGATTTCCCTCAAAACTGCAAACCAACACTTCCTGGGGTATGTTAGCATTTTTATTTTTGGATGGAAGCTGCATATGTACCACTAGGTTGTTTACCACCTCGTATTCCCACTTGAATGTTTATTCCTTTTGGCATTAACAATGGCAATAGCTCTAGAAAGCTCTGGTTGGAATAAAAAGGAAAATAACATACTCCTATATAAAGTGAAAAAAAAATTGGTTCCCTATCACACTTACAATGGGGAGATGAAAGTAAAAACTCACACGAAAACTGGCAAGTGGCAATTAAGATTAACACACAGACTTAGTACAGGGTCTTGCAAGCTTATGGCGCGTTAGATCTTGCAGTTACTCTTTACTCTTTAGAGTCTTTAGAGTGCACTTATTATTATGATAGCTTTGTTTCATCATGGGGCAAATGTTTTGCACAGTTGTAACTTCTACTCTAGCTCCTAATACTGCCTCAAAATATGTACCAAGTTCATGGTGAGACTTTCCATGAAGATATCTGTCTACTGTTGAACATAAATGTATTTAATCTTCCAGTGCCTTCCTTGTATGTGTAATGTGAACTATGCTGCAGAACATGCCACACACAACACATGCAGTGTATCTTTCATTCTATGCCAGCACAGTACTGTTCAATTTATTGTTTTGATACTCTGAATTGTTATGTATTGTACCACTGGATGCTGTACTTCTGTTACTTTGTAATAAAAAAATCATTCATATTTTTATATTGTTATATTTAAAAGCAAGTTTTCAGGTTAACTTATTGTGCTGTATGAGCTTGGCAAGGCTCTCCCACTCTCTTCAAAAACAATATGGGACAAGGAATTCACATAGGAGTCACCTGTAGCCATTTGTAACTCATTACATTATTTTACTTAAATGCTGAAACAAGGCTCTTGTGGAGGGGATGAGTATTTGCTCCTCTGGATCAAGAAGTGTAGTGCTGGTGCATCGAATAAATAAGTAGTGGTTGCAAATTAAAATGTGAAGGTGCTGTTGTCAGGACATGGAGTATTCAAATTTTGTAAAACAAGATGGAGTGTGTATATAATTACATGTACCTATTACTGTTCAAAAGTTATGTTGCCTGGATAATTGAAAATTAATCTTTAAAATGTATTTAAAAAGTCAGATCAGAGATACAGTATAAATGTTAATAAGTGACTTAACTGGAACCTATGATTTTTAGTGGATAATCTACATAGGCTGACAGATGCCCTTTATCACTCCTTTGTTCAAATGGCAAACTTGGGTTAGCAAACAAAATGTGGAAAAGGAAATTTTTAGCTGTGTTAATATAGCAAAACCCCTTTTGCAATGTTGGCGCAGCTAAAAATGTCCTTTTGTGTTCCATGAAAATTGCTGTGTATTTATGTATGTATGTATGTGTATATATATATATATATATATATATACACACACACACAGGGCACAGTCTGCATTACAAACATTTGTTCAAAAAACTGTTTTGGTGAAGACCACAAAGTCAGTGGGGGGGTCACTGAGTGTCCAGACAACTGGTGCGCAAGTCGCCAACGCTCGATTCCACAGCTGAAGCATTCCAAACTTCTACTGGCGTTTAATATCTGCACAAAACCTGCGGCAGGAGACTCATGGAATGGCTGAACAGGTGCATGACAGCCTCACATCACCAAGTACATTGCCAAGGGTCAGATCGAGTGGTGTAAAACATACCATGACTGGACTTTGGAGCAGCGGAAACTTGTTCTGTGGAGTGACAAATCACACTTCTCTGGCAGTCTGATGTGGGAGATCGTTAAGTGTCTGACTGCATTGTACCCGCTGCAAAGTTTGATGTGCCCCTTTCAGTGTTCGGGACATCAATGTTTCAGCATGCCAAGACATTCTGGACAATGCTATGCTTCCAATTTTGCGGGGAAGGCCCTTTTCTATTGCAGCATAACTGCCCCTGTGCACAAAGCAAAAGGCCCATAAAAACCTGGACGGATGTATTTGGTATGGGAGAACTTTGCTGGCCTGCACAGGGCCCTTGTCTCAGCCCTATCGAACACCTTTGGGGTAAACTGGAAAATAAATTGCTATCCAGGCCTTTTCGTCAACATTGGTGCCTGACTTCAAATGTTCTATTGGATGAATGGGCGAGAATTCGCACAGAACAACTCCAAAATCCTGTGGAAAGCCTTCCTAGAGCAGGGGAAGCTGTTATAGCTGCAAAGGGGCTGTGGGGTGGGGGGCAACTACATATTCATATTTATGTATTTAGAATGCAATGTCCTAAATGTCCCTGTTGGTGTTAAGGTCAGGTGCCCCAATACCCCCCCACACACCTGTCAGCCTACTTGAAATAATTGTTAAAAAAATAAGAATTGAGTAAGAATAGCAGCGATGGGTGTGCTGGTATACAGAGCAGAATCTGTATACTATAAAATACTGTTTGGCTTTCCATCTAATAATGGAAAGTTGTTAATCAGTTGGTGCTATAAAACATAGTGGGAGTTACCTGTTTTGAAATTGTCTTTCAGAGTTTCGTTGTGCTTAGGTGTTAAAGGTACTTATGTGTGGTCTTATTATAAAACACACATGAGGGAAGTGAGAAATGTTAGCACAAGAGGTCATTATTTAAAATTAGAGGGCCAGAAATGTACTGGACCCTTACTCTGGTCTTGAGTCGTTATATCAGGGAAGAATGACCAGACTAGATGGGCTGAATGTTTCTTATCTGTCATCAAATTCTGTTTTCTAAATAATTTGTATAAATGGCATGTGTTGTTCTGCATCACTATAAAATGGGTAAACAGGACATTGACAGTGCATAATATAACAGTTTGGATTTAAAGAAACACAAGATGAGGAGGGACCAGGTTTAATAAGCTTAAATTTATACGATAGGAAGATCATCAGCATACTGGTGGTATTGAAAGCCAAAGGTTGAGATATGTTTAAGTGAGGTAATGTAAGAGAAGGGGTCCTAGAACTAAGTCTTGGGGTCCCCCGATTAAGAGGGGAAGGGGAAGTGTTGCTAGAGAGGAAGATGCCGAAGGTATGGTCAGAAATGTAGAATGCGAACCAGGAGAGAGCAGCGTCATATAAATAAGGAGTTGTAGTCAACAAGCTTAGTTTATTTGAAGAAGGATTAGATGGATGTGGGGTGGGCTGATTAGAGGGGCATGGGAGTCAATGCTTTTAGTCTGTACTGGGCCCCAAGACTTCTGATGTATCACACAATAGTCCTGTAGGGAATAGCCTGCATGGGTTACCATCCTACTGGAGGAAGAAAAAATCACACAGAATTCTTCACCAGCTGAATGCAAACTTTAAATGGGATTTCACAACATTTACAGATTCAATACAGAAAACGTCTTTCAAGCGGCACCAACGTATTAAAGCTCTCAAAATGCAGGCTGTAGGTCTCATATGGCACAAAGCGTCAATCACACTGCAGGTGTTTCCTGCTAAGCATTGGCTTGTGTATTGTAAGCTTTGTCTGTTCATTAGCCAATCACACACAGAGCTGGTTGTATCCAGGGGACATAAGCCCTTCTTACTGCTTCTGACCATTTAAAGGGCTGTCTCATGTTTATGTATGTCGAGTCAATTTACCGAGCCTTTGTAAGATGAAAAATTAAGATAAACCTTGGGAGAGGTTTTTTCAAGTAGTTTGCTGTCTGTATGTGTTTCAACCTGCAGACGCTCATGGCTCTTAGTATTGAACGTGCAGACACAGTGCTCCTTGACAAAAAAAAAGTGTACATGGGACCAAAATGTTTGGAGATGTTTTTCCTAAAACAGCAATATGTTTAGTTTATGGAGGTTCTAATTAAGAAAATCTCTCAAGCAATTAAGACATCAGATGTTGCTGGAAAGCAAGCATATTTAATACCTTTGTGCTCGTTATTATGTTTGCTTCAAACAGACACACATTTTAAAGAATATTTGCCTTAAATTTGTTATATAATATTGTGATTTCTGAGCCAAGTGGTAATTAGTATCTACTGTTTAATAACCTAGCTCCAAGTAAGGTCACTTTAGAAAAGAAAAAAAAATAATTTCCAGGCTGTTAATTATAATTCTGTTATGAGAGGAGACATACTTTGAGTGTGGATTTTTTTTATATATTTTGTAACCCTATATTTGTGGAGCTGATTGACTTTATTAACAAAGTTTATTTTGACATGAAATTCTAACATGGTATAAAAGTTGTTTACCAATACTGGTCTATTGTTATGGACAAACTAACCTCCTTAATTCACCCCATAATTATAGGGTAATCATACCCCAATAAAAGCCACGACAATTTATTAAATATAATAAAAAAAAATTTTTTCTTTTTTTTTGCATAACATATACAATCAAAGATTGGGAGGGCGAATCTTCATCAGCTCGTCCATTTAACGCAACGCTTCGCCACTGCTCACCAGTCTCAAGGACAGTGCAGTATCGGCTAGGCGTCACGTCAGGTTAACAGGGCAGGCTAGACCGAGACCTGTTCCTAGATGTGTCCGTCCCCCCACCTTCATGCCACCCTGCCCTATGCGGTGCAGGCTTTATCAGAAATTCAAATGGTATAAAAGTTGTCAATACTGGTCTATTGTTATCTGCCTCCAGGGATTCCAGTTAATCAAAATACAAAGGTTAGGGCAGGCTAGACCTGTTCCTAGATGTGTCCGTTGAGTTTGGATTCTGCTTTTTTGTGGACAAAATTGTCAAGAAATTTCTCTTATAACTTTCTATTGGTTGAGTAACAGGTTTTTTTTATCCCTGTTCCCTGTTTTATCAATAAGGGTTCTGAAAATATGGCAGAAACATTATTTTCATGATTCTCTGTCACGGAATATTTTTTCAGATCATTGGCTCAAGGATTGAGAAACATTTTTATCACACTCTGTAGCAATGGATAGATATTTTGCCAGTTAGCAAAATAGTAGTGAATGTCCGGGTAGCATTACTCACACTCAGAGTAATATGCTACATTATTCTACGTATCATATAATCTTCAGATTTAAGACTCCTTTTTCTGCCGACCTAATAAGCTAAATTCTGTGTAATACATATAGGGTGCTAATACATATCTCAGACAGTTAAGTCTTAAGTCTACGTTAAAACATTAGTTATACTTATTCATATATAATAGTTTTAAACAATAACTAGTGTAGAGTGCCAAACATACACAACTCTTATTTTGATTTAAGTAGGCACTATACTATTGATTTTTACATCATGGGGTAGGTGCAGTAAAATTGGTACACATATCATTGTAGAAAATACCACAACTACTCAATGTATAATACAAATACAAGTACAGTATAGCTCTAATATGTGTATATACACACAGATGGATCGGCAAATACAGCAACTAGTTGCTTTGGAAGTACGCACAGCCCCTGAACACACACACCACACTGCCTAATGCATGCAAACATACTTCACAACATATACCCTGTGTAACGCGGTATATAAAACACTGTTTGCTCTGTGTATGATTCCGGCGTATAAAGTTCTCGTGAAAGGTCTAAAAGTGGTCCTATCACCAAAGCTATAGGTAGAATGCTCTAATCAGCAGTAACACTACACTACGTGCTACAGATAGGAACACTTTTAAAATGGTATCAGTCTAGCTTTATGTACATAATCCCATACTATTGACTGACTGTATCACTTATATTGTATCACATGTATTACAATGTACCATTGTCTGAAGAAAACTTTTATACGACTTAGTCGCCGGTACATAACTTGGATTTTTTATATGTTCAGTCTATTGGTAAGGGAACCTCACCTTGTAACTAATATAGTGGTCATTTCAGTATTGTATAATCTGTTTTGAACTATTAAATTGTCCCTGTAGTAAATACATACCATGACATTATATGGTAAGGGTTAAGCATTGCAAGCCACAAATCTCTAAACACCTCACACCCATTGTGAACACAGAGCAGATGGTTGCAGCTTCCAACAGCCACCAGTTGCTGGCCTCTCACACAACCTTTTGTATCTAACAAAAGGCTTCTAGTGAGGCGGCTCCAACAGCAACCAGGAAGGGAAGGGGGTGCGCGTGTAGTCAAAACAACCCATGTAAACTGGTGATGGTCCATCTGGCAGCCCTGGTACACCCCTTAAACTGACCCTAATCCTATGGATAGGGCTTCTTGCCACTTTATTGTCTTCTCAAACAACCCTGTTATCATCTTCTTTGTCGTAATATAAAATAGGGCAGCTCTAAAGCTGGCTACGTTAGTAGCGGGTAACTTTGTTTATGGTATAGTCTATTTTAGTGAACTTTTTTTTTCTGTTTCTGTACATTTTACTAAGCAACACACACTAATTTTTGTTTATTTTGTTTAGTATTGTCCTTATATTTTATATATTTTCACCACATACTGCAGAATGTGACTCGGTAACGCTTGAAAATTCAATAGGTCTAGTAATTTCTGAGTTACATTTTAAGATGATCTAATCTTGCTGTGGTATTATGGGTTTTAATTATCAGGGAATCCGCGTACAGGAGGGAAACAGACAAAGAGAGGCGGGAGAGCAAAGAAACATACTGTACACACCCAGGTCAAGAGAGCACAAAAGCTTGCTAAACAAGATCAGGAAAACACAAGACTCTTCACAAAGAATCAACCTATAATCCAGATTAATGCATCCTTGAATGGACAGTTTACAAAGCTGTGTTTACTGGTTTCAATGAGTCCACACATTTGAAAAAATTGACCATTGTTGACATTACAGAAACTATATGAAGTTTCTTCATAATGTTTTCAGGCAGCTGTATATACACTATTTGTACGTGTTTTAGCTCTGGTATCTTAGCCCAATCAACTACACAAAAATGACTCAGTCTTTAGTACCCAGCCAGACACTTTAATGAAAACCCATAGAAGAAATGGACTTCATTAGCAGTGTCATGAAGAATCAGCCCAATTCGGTGTTTGAGCAAAGAAAATCACCCAAAACTAAATTTCTGACAACCTCCAGATCTACATATCAAGGAGGTTTATTGGAACTAAATTATATATATATTCTATGTGCATAGCTGGGAACCCAGAGCCCTTCCTTGTGGGAGCAGACTAGCTGATGTTAGTGGGCATTCTCGCTGACGTTATGGGACACACAGTTGTTTAAGTAGGAAATGGGCGCAGTGGGGCGCTGCTCCCAAAACCTGGTATTATCCAGGTTGCGGGAGCAGAAAAGCGACATATATATACCGGACATGCGGAGAAGTGGAACTTCTCCCAGAGTCTCCTGGCAAAACCAGGATAGCTCCCAGGTATGTCTATGTGAGATGTTTGTAGGTTTGATAATGATGTGCTGGTAGTTGTCTACACTTTCCCTCTGCAACATAAAGTTTTATGAATCGGGTGCAGACATAGATGGTATAATGGTGAAACTGTGTTAACAGCTGCCTGATTCATTCTGACTATGAATGTAGCTATGTGTTTGGAACAGAAGCCAGATACAGTTCTGTATGTTAGTAGATATTGACAACATGCATGAGCTGTACACTCAAATATTCTGGGCTAGCCCATGTGCCCAAAAAAATGAAAAAATATAATACAGTGCGGGAATTTAATCATGCATTGGATAGGCACATGGCTTGAATCAAGGACCGTGTCTGAAACAACAACAGTCTTTGCAAATACTAGGTATAATCCACATCCAAATAAAAGCTGTTGTGTCTTTATTGTGGTTTGTAGCCTATAAGAAATCAGAACATCAATAACAATAACACAATAACATGTTTCACTCAGTGCTTTCTCCTGTCCTGTTTTATTACCTTGAGTCAAGACCAAGAACTTAACAAGGTTTGAGTTTTTAAGTTAGGAGAAAAGGGTAGACTAACTTAGCAGAATGGTTCTGTCAAATTCTCTGCTTGAGAGCTGGAGAGATATAAGGTAAATGCCAGTGGAATGGAATTTCTGTTACGCCTTTTCTAAGAGATAATGCAAACTAAGAGCTGTGCAAGGTCATATTTGGCTATGTTAATGAGTGTATTATCTATGCTGTGTGAGTAGGCTTATAGCTGCTTGTTGATACCTGGGTATCCCTGAATGAGAGTGGAAAAGTGAGATTCCAATAACCCTACCAAATACCCTCCCAAGAATCCTTCCCTGCCACATAGACATCAAATCTTTTCTTCAAATCTACTTAGCAAGAAGACCTCTGTTACAAGATTTATTGTGTTTCCAGATATCACTGCTTTTTATCTCCCAATTTTTCTTTGTAGTCTGAGTCTGACAGTAAAATTGTAAACATGTAAATGGCCCTTTGTTTCCCTATGTTTAAATTTGCTCACAGCATCACCCCAGGGTGCCTTTTACCCCTGTGCTAATGATTGATTTTGCTGCAGGCGCTGTGAGTTGGAGCCAATATATGCAGCAGGAGGTACATGATAATGTACATTGCGGTTCCTGTGAGGTGTGTTACAGCCCTGTGTTGGGCATGATAATGAGAGAGAGGAATATGCAGACAGGAAGATGAGGGAGGATGGTAGACATTGTTGTTGGTTGAACTCATTGTTTGATTGGTACCGATTATGGACATGCAAGTTTGGGATAGGTACAGTGAAACTAGCTACAGAAATTCAATAGTGAGAAGACAATTGTTTACTCGATACAACTACAGTTCATATGAGTCAGCGATGCCTTCATGTGTTACATTAGTAGGGTGGGACCCTTGTCAGTATTTAGTCACAGCATGCTGCCAGAATGGGGTGTACTTTCTTTCAGGCCATGTAAGCTTTGCCTAAAGCTTCTTAGAAATAGGCCATATTGACAATGTGTCAACTAGTTTCTTCTATCCACAGAAATGGCATTGGTACACAAGACCGATCTTTGGGTTGTGCACATTTCGTAGCTTCTTGGGGTCAATTGCTACAATTAAACATTGTTAGATGTGCTTCTCACTTAATTAATTTGGGAGAGCTGCTGAAATGAGCAATGCATTTGAAACCAGATCCAATCAGAAAAATCACCTCATGGGTAAGGTATTTAGCAAGACTTATTGTGGGGCTTAGTGAAATTTAAGCAGTGCTATAACTTCAGCAGGGCAAGAGGGGCAGTTGTCCCACACAAGAGCTGCCCAGTGGCCTAGAACCTGCACCTCATTGTGATGCATTTCTATCCACTAAACATTCAGAACTCCTAGAACAGAGAGTCATCAGGCCAGGAAAAATGAGCACCTTGGTGATAAGTTGCTGTCAATTTTAGTTTCTCATATATTGTACTATGTAAAGCACTAGATAAATGATTGATTATATATAAATATGTGATAATAATTAGACAATAACATTAGAACCCTAAAAATGGCCATCATTGATAGGTACAGAGTTTATTCACTAAAGGGAGAGTTTGTGGGAGTTTTTTTTTTTTTACAGCCAATTCGCTTCACTATACATTATGAACAAAAATCCCCAGTAAGCTTCTGGTGCAGGATGAGCTTGGCCAACTCTTTATAATACATAATTAAATTATAATACATCATTGAATTATGCATCTCCTTTTTGCAGGAGAAGCTTACCAGTGATGGCCCTGCATAATAAATAGTGAAGTGATGAAGTTAAAATCACAACTTTCCGTTTGTGAACTAACTCCTGTGAGTTGTTTTTTTACACAAGTTCCTGACAGTTGTTACACATCAGCCATAAGTAGAATCTAAGTTGTGAAGCCTGATGCAGACATAAGCCATGAATACAAAAGATTTTCAAAACAGTTAATGCAAATAAGGATGTCTGACAAATGCACTTGTTTTGGAATCCCCCTGTTTGTGTACCTTGTATTTTATTTAGAAGCCAGGAGGATTTGTTATTAGTTCTAGTAATTTAGGACATGCTAGTTATTTTTTTTTACTTTTAATAATAAAATGTATTATTTTACTATTTGGTTAATAAATGTAAATATTAAAATGGCTTGCCAATGGACCACATGGATGCATAAGAGAAGAGCTCCTAATATGGTTGCACAAATCTCAAAATAAAAACCACTGATAGGTAAATCTAACCACCAGCTGTGTTCTGCAAAAGCGCACCCAGCCAGCTAGTGAGAGTCACATGCTTCATTGAAACAGTCTTTTGGGCACCTACAGCAAAATGTAAGAAGTAGCCATTCCGCCACTTAACATCCATATGGAGGTTATACCACCAGAACTAGACAGACTAATGTTGAAATTGGGCTTAATGGACCAATTGTGTGAGCTGTGGTTTAATGATCAAAGAGGAGGTCCACAGCCTACTCAGAAAGTGGTTTATGTACCCAAGTTGTGGTGGAAACAAAACACTGAGGCAAAGTTAACTGAGCTGGAAAGAAAGAATTTGTTGCACAACTGCATGCTCCTCCAGATAAGGAGTTTTATGGAGGGCACTGATAATGTGAGAATCTGCAATAACATTAGAATATAAGGCCTAATTAAGGACCTGCCCAAAATGTTAATGTTGCTTTTTCAACGCCCTGTTGGGCGTACCCTACAGACAATCTAGACACAGCTGTCACCCAAAAACCTAAATACTGACAATCTGCAGAATCCACTAACACCATATGCTCATTAACAATAACGCTTCAAAGTAATACACACAAGTTAACAACATATGCTCATGCTCAGGCATTCTAACACCATACCCCAATACAAACACACTAACACTACAGGCTGGCATACACCATTAAACACTGTCATATGGTACAGTAACACACCCAACACTATATGCTCACACATGTGCATATGCATAAGAGTATGGCATTAACAACTGCACACACTATACATTTACAAACACACACTGGTAATATCTATCACTCTCTTACCTCGTCCTTTCTTACCGACAACGTTCCCTGATAGCAACCCCGCATGCAAGTAGGCTGCAGCCCCTGTGACAGCCCCTGTGGATCTGCAAACAGCAATCAGAGGTCTCCATGTAGGATTCCCCTACACACACGCATAGATGCTCACACACACTCACACTTATTTCAAAATACTGGATTCTATTTAGCAAGTTATTGTAAATGAGTTAACAATTTTACAAATAAAAGTCATTAACTAATGAAACTAGTTAAAATAATTGTTAATAGAAAATTAGATAGGATCAAAATATTGGTTTCTAAAGAAACCCTTCTTGCCTGAATGAAAAGCAATATATAATCTGAGAAAGAAGAAAATTACAGCTAAACACAAACACCACAGAAATGTTAAAACAGCCATTGTCACAATGGGTACATAAAAAAAACTGTCCTGTCATGACGAGGGTAAACATTTCGTAAAGGTTTGTGTTTTTATGTGATTTCAGAAAAATAAAATATTTTGATGTTCATTTGCTTAACGTACTAGAGAGCATAATTATGTTTTGCCTACATTAAACAGTAACGTGATAGCACAACATATTGGAGCTACAAAATATTCTGTTTTTATTATTATGTAGCATACCCACATACATTAGCAACCAAAACACATGTGCACACAGCTGTTCTCCTGTTGTTCTTATTTAATCTAATAGTTTAACAGGTGAAGAAACAGGATGTCTTGACATATTCTTCCTCCAGGTCCCACTGACCACCTCCCCAGATCCATTTCCTGGCTATTTACATTGTATTTTGATCACACTCTACCCCACCCCTCCTCTCACGTATTTACTTGTCTGGGTGTTGCAGCTGTTCAGGGCATTAGAGTACAAATGCTAGCAATGAATCTTTTTAGGTCTTTTTTTTTTTTTAAAGCTAATCATAAAGTGCATTTCCAAGGGCAAATGTATAACCCTAGAATGAGAGATCAAGCCTTCGAGGAGGAGAGGGGAGGCGGGGAGAGCTGGAACATGGGCGAACAAAGTACTTAAGAGGTGAGAAAGCAATTGCCTAGCAATTCATTTTAACCTCACACTCTGCTGTGGTCAGCAAAGGTTAGAGTGTACATATTCTAAGACGGGGAGTGAGAATGTGTTAAATGATATGCATTCAGTTTCCAGTTTCACTATATATAACTTTGCAAAAAATAAATGTCTTTTTTTAAATAGCATCAACAATTTATACAACACTTTTTATAATACATACATTCGAAGGGCCTGACAAAACTAGAATTGTCAGACTAAGACAAACCAGTATTAGATAAAGAGAGCCCTGGCCGCAAGCTTACAATTGTAGACATCTAATTGTTTTAACACATATTTTGCTTTAAGACTTGGTCGCCCCTCTTGTAGACAGAATTAACAGGTTTAGTACCCAAGAATATATTTTTCAGTCCCACTATAATGGCTGAAGTGTTATATATCCCTGCTGTAGCTATTGTTGAATCACAAGGTATCATTAGATAATTCCTACATGGAGTGCATGTATTACCTAGTCTCGTGGGTTGCAGATACTCATCTTGTAATAATATTGCCTGGTGACATAGTGGTTTGCTTGAATCAAACTCCAAAGAGATCTATTCACCAACCTCAAAAGTACACAGAAAGAAGAGGCCGAGCCATCTAGGGCAGGCTGCATGATGGGAAGTGCCTTGGTATTCACTGTTGTTGGTGAGTTTGGTTAATGAAATGATGTGACATTTCTATACAAAGTGGATCAGGGCCTGTTTATGCATCCACTGACAGGTATCCCAGTTTGTCCTGTGCTGTGTTTGAAGTCAATGTTTGGTCTTCACCAACATGTCAGTTGGGGTGCATGACAAGGCATTCTGGGCTCGCTCATTTGACATTGGTACCACTACAGAAGCAGCAATATGGGGGTCCATGGGAGTCTGGGATTTACTGTTTTTAGGCAGGTTTTCAGTGTAATATTTGCCTACATCATGCTGTGGCTCTCTGAGGGTGCTTGATACAGGCCCAGAGTCAGGTGTCTGTTAGTACTGTAGTGTTATGTAGAGTTTATGTATTTCCATACATTTGCACAGGGAGCCCATGTTCTGGTGATTCCTGCAGGAGCTAATGTCCTCTTTGCCCTTCTACGTAGGAATCTTGCCTTTTACCAGAAGGCCAGTTTTCTGAAATGGTGGGTCAGCACAATCACACAATCACTCAATTTGTGTATTATAATGGGGGATTCATAGTGAGGCATGGAGTTGGCTGATTCAGTTTGAGTATGTCAGTGTTTGCCTCAACTCAATGGTGTTGGATTTATGGCCCTGCATTTTTGGAGGAGCCTATGTCTTGTCTTGGGCAGCAAGCCCAAGTTGCGCCATCGAATGAGCATGGTGGTGGGCTTTACCTGTATGTTGTTATCTTGGCAGTTCCCCATTGTGGTTGTACTTGAAGTATTCAATCAACTACTGACTTAAACCACTTGATTTGAATGGGAACTAAGCTTGATCATGCTAGTCTTGGCATAATAGTTCCACATGCAAGAAAAACTCAGTTGGCCCTTCAAACTCAACTTGGCCTTTTTGAATAGACCCCTGGGTGGCCCTAACATTGATTCAGTTGATGGCCCAAATTGTTTAAATCAGAGTAGCTCAGGGGTCAATTGCCGCTCTGTCCCCCCTTGCCACCTTTCTTCTGCCTCTTTTAATGAAAGCAATTTCCATTATGAGTACTGAAACAAATAGTATACTTTTTACATAAATGTATGAACCAGCACAGCTTGTGAAACAGCACCATCTTGTGCTCATTTCCATCATGTCTCTTTCTGACAATTACTTAAACACTCATCTCTGTGGATTGTGTTTCAAGAGCAGATGTCTATTTCCCAAAATCCTTTGCTAGCTTAAGGCTACCCTATGGCATGACATTCAGTAAGCACATCATTTGCCATGTAATCACATCTTGACTACATGTGTCTTCTGGCGTTATCTTGGCATCACCTTGTTTTATTTCATTTTGTATACTTAACATTCATACAAGTCACTTTTTCCTAGGGCAAAATCAAGTCAAGAATTCATTAGATAAATTACAAATGAAATTGTGCTTGTCATAATTTACAAGACATTTGCATATTTGCTATCTATGTGTTTGTCATTAAGTTGCAATTTGCTAATTGCTGAAAGTACATTCTTATTCTTATTCATATTTTAAAAAGATAAGGATCAAACCCACTAATGGAGCATGCTCTGAAACCTGTAATTGTCCGGAAGTAATTGATTAATTTATTTTATAACCTTACATTTTCATGAATTTCTTTGGCTCTTAGCCAAAACGAGTATTATTTTATGCAAGTTTCACCAGATCTGTACATGTTGAATTACACAAATAAAATAAACATTTTGATTGGCTTTTTCAAGCTTTATTTTTAGAAGTTAAACTAGCATATTTTCTAACTAAATTCCCTATTTAAAAGGAGATTACAAGAACGTTTGTGCATGCAGTGTCTCACACCAGTCTTTTGATGTAATGCATGCAGAATATTATACATAAATTGAATATTAATGAAAAAAAGAGTGAATTATACAGAATTGTACAGAAAAAAAAAGTTTTAAATCTAGACACTTTTGGTCCAGCACAACATTCTTATCGTATATGTATAATGTTCACTTTGCTCCCTGACAAGTTGCAAATGTGGAATGTAATGGCAGTACACAGTGGCCCATCTAGCTTACCCTTTTCTGATAACTCATAATAATATTATATGGCAACATCTACACTTATCAATGTTTTTGAAAAATAAACATTAAGCTGTCTAGTCCATTTACTTTGAATCTGAATGTCAAAGTTGTTTTTTAAGGGGAAAATCCTTCATTACAGATTACCTTCCAGGTTAACCCTTTAAGGACAATGGGCGGTCCCTAAACCCATTGAAAACAACGCATTTTGAGCCCGTACATATATGGGCTTTGTCATTAAGGGGTTAATTTCATATATTACATTGTATCATGTGATTTTGAGTTGGACAGCTATGTGGTTGGGAGGGAATGGAAAAAGTAGTTTAACTTGTTAAAGCAACATTGAGTGCAGACACTCACTCTATCTGATATTAATGTGGAGAAAGTGTATGCCTCTTTATAGTTTGATTCTTCTTTTTAACTCACAGAAACCCTGTTTTAATTTAGTGGTACCTAGTGTGACGTTTTGTGAGATCAAATGGATTGTACTGAAAAAATCAATGGCTTTAAATGTGGCACTGTCATAAGATACTACCTTTGCAACAACTCTGTGAAATTTCTGACGTGGTGTATCGATGAATGGTAATTTTTGTCCCCCCCCCCAAAAAAAATGTAATATACAGTCTTCTCCACCAATATTGGCCACCTTCGGTTAAATATGAGCAAAGTCTTTCAAAAAACATGACTTGTGTGGGTGAGAGCTCCATCTTCTTTAAAGTGGGGGGTCTGACTGATGTGATGTCTACAAGCCGGAGGTTCCCACAAGCCACCATTCTCTCTAATCACTACGCGCCGGCTAGTGCATGGCGCGAGCGGCAGGAGTGCCGTCAGTTGTCCCGGCGCCCGCATCAATTGGGTCCGGCGCGGTTAGTTGAATGAGGGAGCAGGGAAGCCGAGTGGGGCACTTTCAACCCGGCTTCCCTGCTCTCTAATCCTACGCGCCGGCTATTGATGTCGAGCGCAGGGATGCCGTCATGTCCCGGCGCCCGGCATCGATTGCCGGCGCGTAGTGATGAGGGAGCAGGGAAGCCCGAGGTCTGGCACCTCAGACCTCGGCTTCCCTGCTCTCTAATCGCTACGCGCCAGCTATTGATGCCGAGCGCAGGGATGACGTCATGTCCC